>JABYPW010001901.1:0-13135 GCA_016880775.1 Phymatotrichopsis omnivora | reverse complement strand
ACCGTCTACGCGGTATACAGTACAGTTGCGAATAAGGCGAGTGGCACTGAGGGGGGCTCTTAACCCGTCAACAGTGACTACCGTTCGTAACCTACAGGACACTGTATCACACTGTCCAGTTGTTCACTTATAGGGGCACAACCATTGTCGAGGCTTTTTCGTAGGGAGGATGACAGTGTATCTCAAAGACCGTCGCGAGAGAGGATCTCCCCAAGTGAGGAGGATCTTCACCCCAAGGTAGGGGGGTTGTCGAGATTCTTGAGAGTCCTGGAGAAAATAAGACAAGGATAATCTTTTCCTTCGGTCACACTCTCTAGCGGGTGGCACTATTTGTGAACTTAATTGAATGGCCTAACTAAGAGAGGGAGCGATACATCGCTAAGCGCCGTCAGGGTAACCCTTCATACGGCCATTGTGATCATCGGTCGCATTCACTTACAGGGACTGAACCAGTAATTAGGCAACCCTGCATGGTCAGGGAAAACTCGCTTATGCCTCAAAACCTGCGACTAACTGGTAATTCATGGTATGGAATGGGACGAGCGGGATTTGAACCCACGACATTGCGCGTTACCGCACAACGACACCAGGACAGCCATACCACTAGACCATCCTCGCCCCTGAGAAAATAAGATAAGAACAACTACGCAATTATATATCCCATCCTTTACCTGAGCTGACAAAGAGATGATAAAGGAAATAGAAACACAAAGAACTAAGACCCATTCTAGACCATCTCCTGTTTCTGAATCGCTGATTCCTGTAGAAAAGTCCGAAAGGACAGGATGGGATTAGTACTCAATTTGACTATGATCGCCTATCACCCTCTTAGGCTTCACTCCCGATTTGTGATAGTCTCTCATAATATGAGTCCGATCGCCCAACCATGACCTCATAGCTGACTAGGCCAATGTCGCGTCATGCCGATAGCCAGTCATGTACCTATGGGGCTGACTTCCTATATTTCGTCAAGGCTAATGGCAAAGCCACACCATGCCATGCCACGCCATAAGGTCATGTGACAGAGGATTATCTCCAGAGCGCTTAACATAATGGTGAAGGGTAGAGACGGCATACTTACATGTTGACATTCTAAGTATAACCTGCATCATAGCGCATCGTCCAGGTACCTTAACGCTGATCACTACCGGTGTTCATAACACTACGCCCCTTCTAAGGCACATGGTCCCCATGCGCATAGGAGTTAGCTTTATGTCGATTCTTCCTTTTCCCTGAGAGCAACTGGGATAAAGGAATGGATTCCTGCAGCCCATAGGGGGAGATCATCCTGACTCAACAGAGCTTAAAGGGGACTCAGGATCATGCAAAGGATACAATGGTATCGCCCTGCTACATTAAAGGGAACCCAACTGTGGAGGAAAGAGCAACTATACATACCTCAATTCCTCTGTCTTTGCTTTCATGGTGGAGCCTCCTCTGACTTAGTGGCTTAGCGCTCTGCCTCCAGATGGGCCTATCAAAAGGTCAAAAGAGCATTGATCGCTTCCCCGTCTACTAGCAGTGACTCCAAGGGTTCCCAACTCCCCTCATCCTGAGAGTATCCTTCCTACAACACCAAATATTCCACCTGCTTAGTTTTCTAGTTATTCTGAACCTTGGCGATTTCGGATACGAAGAAGTATTTCTCACCCTCCTCAATCTCAGGGGTAGGAGGAGGATGAAGAGGGAACCGTCCTGAGACGTGGTAGGGCTCCAACTTAAAGATGTGGAAAACAGGGTAGATCTTCTAAGAAAAGGGAAGCTTGAGTTTGTACACTTGAGGTCCAATGGGTTGATTACCTCGAAGGGGCCTGTAAACTTGGTGTCTAGCTTGCGGGAAGGTTGGGAGGGGGTGATATCGTCTCACTTTAATAGGATGCGGTCTCCAGGCTTGAGAGCTGGGAAGGGTTAGTGAGACTTGTTATACTACGCAACTATCTTCTATTGAACTGTAAAAAGACGTTGCCGGATGGTAGTCCTTTCTCAAGTCAAGGCCTCACTTCCCTGATAGGTAGAGAACGTTTGAACTGCGTCGAGCGAAGGATGATATCTGAAATTGGCGAAGAAAGGGGACACCCCGGTGGAGGATAACTTGGCATTGTTGTACGCAAACTCTGCTAGGGCGAGAAAGAAAACCCAATCTGATTGCTCAAAGTTGACATATGCGCGGAGGTAGGCTTCCAGGACCTGATTCAGCCATTCAGTTCATCCATCTGTCTAGGGGTAAGCAGCAGTGCTCTTTGACAACTTAACCATGAGATTATCCATCACATGACCCCAGAAGGCTTCAAAGTTATGGTCGCAGTCAGAGACGATGTTGGCAGGAAAGCCATGGTTTCTCCAAATCTCATGGACAAAGATGTTGGCAAGGTGCCTGGAGTCGATATTAGGGCTGAGAGGGATGAAATGTGCCATCTGGGAGAAACGGTCAACGATCACCCACACTTAGGTGAAGCCATCAGAAGGAGGAAGGTCCATCATAAAATCGATGGAGATTGATTCCCACAGCCTGTAGGGTATCTCTAATGGAAGCAGCTACCCATAGGCCTTGTATTGGCGGGCTTTATTCCATTGGCACTGGTCGCACTCAGGAATATATTCAGCTATATCCTGCCGTCGATGTGGCCAGTAGAAATCTCTGTCGATAAGATCAAAGGTCTTATCTAAGCCTAAGTGGCCTACCATGGGGTGATCATGCCTGGACTGGAGGACCTGAGTGTGAAGAGATGGGGGTACATACCACAGACCATTCCACATTGGAAGGCCGTCATGAACACTGTAGGGTTCCTGTGGTGAGCTCAAAATCCGCTGGTATTCAGGGTCAGTAGCAACAGCTTCCCTCAAGGCTTGATAAAAAAAAGGATTGAGCGAGGTGTAGGATTTCTCAATTGCAGCAATATACTGTCCTTTCTTGAGGAAGAGAATACCGAGCTCCGGTGCCCCCTCTGTAGGGACGTGGTCCCCACATCTACTCAAGGCATCAGCCATGTCATTGGACTTACCTAGCCAATACATTACCTGGAAATCGATGGTGCCCAAATTCTCTATCCACTGGGCCTATCTCCTAGAGAGGAGCCGAGTGGTAATAAAGTACTCCAGGATCTTGTAGTCTATTATTACCAGCACTGGATGAGCCCCTCCCTTACACCAATGTTTCCATTGCATATAGAGGCAGTCAAACACTGCAAGTATTTCCTTGTCATAGATCTCATAATTCTACTCTGTGCATTCGAGTTTGCAAGAGTGTAATGCCAGTGGGCGAATGGAGCCATCAGGAAACTGGTGCGACAGCACACCCCCAAGGGCAAAGTCACTGGCATCGGTTTCGGCTTGAAGGGGGAATTGAGAATCGTGGTGGACAAGGATAGGTGCAGAGGTGAAGAGGGCCTTGAAGGTGTCGAAGGCAGTTTACTGCTGAGACCCCCAGATCTAGGGCTGGTTTTGTTTGGTGAGGTTTGTCAGGGGCGTCACGATATTCGAAAATCCTTGGATGAAGACCCTATAAAAGTTGGTGAGGCCTAGAAATGAATGGACATCTCGAACTGTAGTAGGAGTCAGCCAATCTCACACGGCTTGAATCCTATCCGAGGAGATGCTAATGCCCTTGTCGGAGATGATGAAACCAAGGAATTCTACCTCATAGACCGCCTAGACACACTTGGCCAGCTTGAGTGCCAGCTTGTGGTGGTCAAGGCGCTTGAGAACTTCATGCACAAGGTGGTCGTGTTCTTCCTTAGTGGCGGCATAGATCAGGATGTCATCCTGGTATATGAGGATACCCAGATCAATGAGGTCATGAAAGATCATGTTCATCATTTCTTAGAAGACAGCAGGGGCATTGCAGAGAGCAAATGGCATCACCAAATACTCGTACTGGCCATAACGAGTGCGAAAGGAAGTTTTCCACTCATCACCCTCAGCAATGCAGATGAGGTTGTAGCCATTTTTGAGGTCGAGCTTGGTGAACCACTTTGCATTGCCAATTCGGTCTCTAATTTCACCTATAAGGGGGATAGGATAGCGGTTTTGAATAATAATCTTATTCAAACCCCAGTAGTCGATGCAAAGGTGGAGGGAACCATCAGCCTTCTTCATGAACAGGATAGGAGCACCTATGGGAGACTTAGAGGGCTGTATCTTCCCCTCCTTGATCATCCGATCAAGGTACTCGTATAGGGCCTGGAGCTCATTCTCAGATAGATGGTAAAGTAGGCCATAGGGAGGAGTCATTCCTTCATTCAATTTAACTTTACAATCCTATTCCCAATAGGGAGGGAGTGAGGAGGCCAGATGTTCGGAGAAGATAGTGGGATAGATCTGTTCCCACTTATCACCTTCAGAGGTCGAGGAGATGGAAGACTGCATGAAGAGTGGGGCGAAAATGCCCACTAGAGCTCTGGTCATGGTGGCATACCAATGACGGATAACTCCTTCATTGACTAGGGTGTCCACCCACCTAAGCAGTCTGCCACCGACAGCTTCAGAGTTAGTGTAGAAGTCATTATCCTTAATCAATTCAAATGCTGATGGCATCTGGACATTTGGCATCACCAGATGGTTCTTGCATTTGGAGGAGGGAAATCCCACAAAAACAGCCTAGTCATAATCGACCTGTGGTTCATTATCTTGTAACCACTTGACAGGAAGATATATGTCCATATCTGGAGGCATAGGGCCAATGTTGAAATCAATGAGTTTGCGATGGTTGAGGACCTGCATCTGTAATTTAGGAGTGTAGTACCACTCCTGATGACAGCAACCATCGTAGGCAAACACGTTGACTACCTAGGACCACTTCTTCTTAGGGACAGGGAGCTGATCCAAGATATAGGCCCCAGTCACTCTGTTGTCTAACTTGGCTATAGCTGTAATCACATGTACTTGGGGACCCTCAACTGAGTGGGTTTTCTAGCATAAAGTGACTAGAACCGTAACGCACCTGCTATGGGCAGGGCCTTCTTTGGAGGATATGATGGTTGACATTGTAGGCAGTAGCGAATACGTTCCCTGATCTCTCCCAGGAAACTTGTGGCCGGAGCTCGCTATATGTCTTATCTGCAAGGAGGTTATTTCTTTAGACAGGAGTTGGAAATGCGGTGGGATGAGAAGAGACTTATAGTTACACTAAAGAGTGGTGGTCTACTATACGGCCAGTACATTTTGACCCGGTACGGGTCCTCCTCAGGCAGAACTTGTAAAAAGGAAAAACACAACCTCTAATTAATGCCTATAAGAAAAGAAGGAAAATAATACATGAGGGTATCATAACAGTCATAACGGGCATTAGGTCATGAACATCTCTCATGGGTATCATGAATTACATTACCCTCTATGCTGGTAGCCTATCCACTAAGAACACCACAATAGTTATGAACACCAGCTCCTTAGTAAGAAAAACACAAAGGAAATTTCAAACAATGGTCTTAAAGGAAATTTTGTGCAACAAATTCAATGCTTTAAACCAACTGGGTCTTAAAGGAAACAAAGAACAAAGGAAAAAATAGAAGAGGTGGCATAGGATGCCACAAGGAAAGGGACACTTACACCATGGGCACATCATCCCTATCCTTCCAGTCATCTAGGAGATCAACCACTCGAGATACCGATGTCTTTTCCTGCTTAGAGGAGGAGGAGTTCCCATTGTCATCTGCCTTGTGTTTAGTTGATGTGGATGCAATCTTGATCCCAGAGATGGAGAATTTCCTCGAGGAGTAGCAGTCCTTAACACTATGGTGCTTAGATAAGCAGCGCAGATAGGTGTTGTTCTTCTTAGCCCACTCCTTCTCTTCCTTGGTGAGCTGAGGAAGCTTCCCTTTATCCTAGGAAGAGGACCCCGAGGGATGATCGTCTTAGGTCTTTTTCAGCTTGTTAGAAGGAGCAGCCTGGCCAGAGCTCAGCTTGGTCGATTGTCCCTTATGGGACTCCTGAATGGCCACCCGAACATCCTCCATTGCCAGGCCTACTTGGACTACACAAGATAGCCATTTAGCTGTGGGAGTCTTGTAGGTTATCTAGGCAGCCATCGCCAGGCAGAGATCTTCCTTCAGGCCTCTCTCAACCCAGAACTTAAAGGACTCCTGGTCACCTTGCATGACCTGATTGAGAGCCTCCATATAGGTGAGGTAGGAGAGGATGCCCTTGGTTTGTTTGGCATTAATCATCTCCCTTATATCCTGGGGTTTGGTGGTGAATGCCCTGAAGTACGTCTTCATGGCCTTGGTAAAGTCGTCCCAGATAGTGGTCTGCTGGGTCCAGCGGTGAGAATTGGCTTGCCACCAGATTTGTGCTGTACCTATCATGTATGTTGGGGCAAATCTTGTCTTGATCCAGTCATGGGGAAAGGCATGTGACTGGAGGGTAAAGTAGTTCTCGCACTGCTCGATGAACTTCCTTATATCCTTAGCCTTCCCTGAGAACTTCTCCGGATCAGCTGGCTTAGGACCCTTAAATGAGGCAGATAGGACAGGAGGTGGGGCCAGAGTTGAGCAGTTAGAGGCAGGAGCCAGTAGGGCAGTTTGCCCAACGACTTCCTCCAATATCCATCTGACGTCACTCTTATTAAGTGGACAAGGAGAGGTTAGACAGGGAGGAGGTGCAAAGGAAGCAAAGGAGGTTGGTCTGTACCCCCATGATGGTCCTCCAATAGGAGAATGGGGTGCAGGAGGAGGAGGAGGAGTATGGGAGATAGGCTGGAGAGGTGGCCTGAAGTTGGGCCTCCCACAGCGAAGGCCATGGGGTCTCGGTGGAGGAGCGGAGATGTAGGTCTCGTCGTCTCCCAGGTCAATGACTTCGTCAGGGTTCCTAGAGACTAGAGGGGAGACAATCGACCCGTAGTGTTCCTTGTACTGGTAGTACAACTCCTTCCACATCTTGGCATAGTCATTGGCCTTCATCAGGTCTTCCCTGAGCTTGACCACATCTTCCTTCCTCAAGTTAGACCTAGCAGAGAGGATTTCTCTTTCCACCCTCGGCTTAAGGATCTCGTCCTTAGCCTCACTAAGCATAGCTTAGAGAGGGACCTCACCCTACTCTAAGACTTCTACCCTGGCCTTTGCCTTAGCCAGGCTCACCGTCAGAGTGGCAATTTGCTCATTAGGAGGGGCTAACAGGTACAGAGCCTAGTCGGCCAGCTGTTGGTGAAGGTCAGCCAACTTCTTGTTTAAGTCCAAGATGACATCCTGGTATACCTTATTCAAGGTGTTGGTGTAGTCCGACTCTCTCTGAGCAAAGGACTCTCGCTCCTCCTGGATTTGTTCAATGGTAGACAGGAGCAAATTGGTCATCATGGGGGGAACAGCCACAGACAACTTAGGGAGGGGCTTGCGGATCGTGCGATGCAAGACTATGGTGGTGTACACAATGGATGCCACGTCATCGCACTGCTTCTGAAATTCCTCCTCTATGTCTTGGAGGGCCCATTTAAATATCTCTTCCCCCAGGAAGTTCCGAGCCTTGTAGAGGGCTTACACAGTGGCCACATAGTTGTCAATGACCATCTTCTGGTGCTTGTTGGCATAGGCTAACTCGGCGGTATCAAGGTTGATGGTGGACTCCTCGTGCATAGACACATTGGAGGCCGAGGAACAGGTGGTCTGAATTGTTCAGGCTGAAGGATTCGTGAGCTGAGAGCCCACTATAAGTACAAGGGAGGATACATCAAGCATCGGAATGTCGGAAGAGGAAGAAGCCATCTTCTTTGAAGAATATAGTGTGACAGATCACCCTATATGGTTCATATATGACTTGGTAAAGATACCTTAGGCATACTTCATAAATGTTACTGAGTAGACTCAGATATCTCAGCTAAACGAAAGCTCTACTGGAAGGTATCGTTCCTACGATGAACGGGGTAGACTTCAAGTAGAGAAGGCGTAAAAGACGAATATATTCTTTAAGGCTCGAAGATAACTCAAAGGCTTTTACAATGGTGATTGCAGAGAAGAAAGAAGCTATGTGCTAAAGAAGGAAGGAAGGAAAGAAAACAAGACAAGGAAACTCTTTTCCATCGGTCACACTCTACTAGTGGACGGCTTTGCACTAACTTAATAGGATGGCCTAACTAGAGAGGGAGCAATACATCGCTAAGCGCTATCAGGGTAACCATTCATATGGCCATTATGATCATCGGTCGCATTCGCTTACAGGGACTGAACCAGTAATTAGGCAACCCTGCACAGTTGGGGAAAACTCGCTTACACTACAAAACCCACGACCAACCGGTAATTCGTGGTATGGAATGGGATGAGCAGGATTTGAACCCACGACATTGTGCGTTACCGCACAACGACACCAGGACAGCCATACCATGAGACCATCCTCACCCCAGAAAACAAGATAAGCATACTCTATTCCCAATTAAATACACTTTCCTCCAGTGGGGCGTCTTTTTCGCTAACTTAATAGGATGGACTAACTAAAGGAAAGGAAACAAAACGAGCGACATGGCAAAAAAGAAAAGAAAAAACCCCTCCCATCCCCTACTCCTGTACCTCATCCCAAAAAAAGAAAAAAAAACAAAATGGAAAAGCCCAAAACCCCCTCTTTTCTTTCCCTTCCTTCTACTCTCTCTTGTCTATCATGACCTGCGGGGGCTCCGGCACGCCTTTTTTGTCTGGGGGTCTTCCGAGTCCTTTGTCGACGAGTTTCTTCCAGCCATCTGGGTTGTCGTAGAGAACAGTTCTGAGGTCTTTTCTATCCAGGGTATCCTTCGCCGGGTTGTGCTCCGACTCGCATTCGAGGAGATAGTGTTGTACCGTTTGGGGTTTTCCGCACACGCAAATGTTATGCTCTCTGTCCCACAGTCTAAAGTTCAGGATGTAGGCCTGTCCTGTTCTGAACTGATATGCTCTTGTCGCTGCAAACCTTGGGAGGTGGTCGTATTTGTCGGTGTACGGCTCCTTTTTTCCGGTGAGCTCCGTCATTGTTGACTTTATCGTTGTTCGGATTCTGCGTCGGATTGTGACTCTGGATACTGTCTTCTTTTTTCCTGAAGTTCTCGTGGTCGGGGCTAGGGAGGCTTTTTTGGCTTCTTGGTCTGCGGCTTCGTTTCCTGTGATTCCTTGATGTGGTGGCACCCAGTCCATGTTGGTGGCTATTCCAAGGTCTACTATCTTGGAGTTCTTCTCGAAGATTTCTCGGGCGACGTGTTGCGTGTCTCAGGGGTAGAGGTTTTGGGCTGCTCGTAGGGCTACCTGGGAGTCACTGAACACTGTGACTCTGGTGAGCTCTGGGTGTTTCTTTTTGAGGTTGACTGTTGTTTCGAAAGCGAGACGTATGGCCTCCAGTTCCCCATCGAACACTTGGAAGCCAGGACCCTGGCCTTTGCTGATTCTGAGGATTTCTCTGTGTTAGAGGTACGTGACCAGCCCTATTCCTACTTGGTTCTTCTCTTCTACCTGGGACGCATCGGTGAAAATCGCGAGATAACAATCTTCGAAGGCTCTTGGGAACGTTTCTAGTTGCTCTTTCTTTTCTTTGAACTTCGCTAGTTTTGGTCTTCCTGTCGTGCTGATGGGCCATGCGCTCACTGGTGGGGTGAGCTTGTTGGTCGAGAAAGGCTTGTCTCCTAGTTCTTCTTTTATGGTCCAGAGCATTGCGTCGATTTGTGGCATTCGCGTCATGGACCATGTGCCGGAGAAGGTTTTGCAGCTCCATGCGGGTGTCCTAGGTGGTCTAGGTTCTTTGTTGAGTCTGTCGGGTAGGTGTGGGATTCTTTTGTAGACTGGGTGTTCCTTTCCTACTTGTAGGATTCTGGCTCCGTAGTTTTTCTGGTATCTCAGGATTTCCAGTTCTGGCGTATTCAGGCCTGCTTCTAGGATTGCTTTGTTGTTGTTGGCTGTTCTGAACATTGCGCAGGCCCACTTTGCTATCTGGCTTGACCCTTTTTTGAGAACTTTGATGGCCTTGTCCGTGATCAGGTTTGGGTGGAAGGTGTCGGTTCTGTAGTACAACGCTGGGTACACTACTGCTCTGACTAACTTTTTGGCCATGTGCACGCTGAGTCCCCTGGCTCCGGTGGCCAACCTGTTGATGTTGCAAAGGCTTGTCTGTGCTTGTCCTAGTCTGTGCTGGCAATGTGGGGTGTATTTTTCTCCTCTGTGTAGTATGATCCCTAGGTATCGAACTATGTCCTTGTGCTCTATTGTTTCTCCTAGGATCCTGGCTGGGAGCCTGTCCTTTGGTTCTGCTCTGACATGCTGCAGTTCGGTCTTTCCTGGTGACAGAGAGAGTAGAAGGTCTTCCAATTTCTTGTTCAGTTTCCCGTTTACGAACTCTTCCAGTGCCCTGCAGTTTTCCCTGTAACTTTCGCCTGAACAAAGGAGACAGATGTCATCTACATACATGTATACTCTAATGTATGCCCCGCTGTCTCTTGTCAGTTCTGCCTCGTATATGTTGAAAAGGAGGGGGGAGATGGGAGATTCTTGTGGGACTCCTGGGTTGATGTTTGCCGGGTCCGATTTTGTTCCTTTGTCCGAGAAGGACAGCATTCTCTGGCTGAGGAAGGACCATGTCCATCTGATGATATATTCTGGGGTATTCCCCTTGAGCAGTATTTCAAGGAGTTTTCATTTGTTGACCCTGTCAAATCCTTTCTCGATGTCCATGAATAGTAGGGTGACCTTTTTTCCCTGGTTATGCTCCCATCTGCTGTTGTGTTTCATGGCATTTACTGTTTCGGTTACTGACCTTCCTGGGAGGGCTCCATACTGGTTTTCTGTGACCATGTTGTTGTCTACTGCATGTTGGGAGAGCCTTAGGGTGATAACTTTCTCTAGGACTTTTCCCAGGGTATTTATGAGGAATATGCATCGGTAGCTGTTTGGGTTTTCGTCTATGTCCTTTTTTGGTTTTGCCAGAGCTATTCCGAGGGCGTCCTTGAACTCGCGGGGGTGAACTCTGTGTTGCATGAGTGGTTGGATGATCTGGATGATGGCGTCTGGGTTACTTTCGGTCAGGTGCTTCCAAAGGGTGTACCCAATCTGGTCTGGGCTGGGGGCAGTGGTGTACAATACTTTTCTTATGGCATACTTCAGTTCTTCTTCCGTTATGTTTTCTTGGGTGAACTTTTCGCCCGGTGGTGGTGGGGGGAGGGGATGTTCTTTTTCCGGGAAGAAATGTTCTATCAAAGCCTGTGCTTTTTCGTTCAGGTTGGTGGCCCGGTTTATTGGGGGGAGGGGGACGTCTCTAGCTGGTCTGGTGTACTTCAGGGCTTTCCAGAGATCCTTGTTGTTGATTTCGGCTAGGAACTTGTGCCAGTGTTCTTTTTTGGTTTCATATACCTTGTGTCTGAACTCTCTTTTTGCTTCTTGGGTCTCTGCTTTTGTTCCTTTTTTCCTCGTTCTGCCTAGCTTTCTCTTCATTTCGCTTAGTTCTTTAGTCCACCACGGTTTGGACTTTGGGAGGACAGTAATGGTGGGCAAGGCTTCGTTTTCTTTTACTGTGCTGAGGAGGCTCTGAATGGCTTCTCTTGTCCATTCGTCTGGACTTTTGGGTCGGTACTGGGGAGGACTCTATCCCTTGGTGTTTCTTTCTATCTTTTCCTAATCTCCTCTCTTGAAATCGTATCTCACTGTTTTCCCGTATGTGGCCTGGTTCGATCTGAGCGTGATGGCTATGACTTCGTGGTCGCTTGTGGTCTGTGCTTGGTCTGGCGCTATCTGCCAGTTGGTTCTCCAGTTTGCTAGGTGAGGGCTTAGGAAGGCTAGGTCTATGGTCGTGCCCCTCTGTTTTCCTTGTCCGATCCTGGTCGGGGTTTCCGTTTCATTGAGCAGGTGGTAGAGGTTTTTGCTGGCTGCGCTTGCGAGTAGTTCTGCGGCTCTTGCTTTATCTTTGCTGCTTTCATCCCACCAGGGGTGGTGTAGGTTCATGTCTCCCAGGACCAGGTTCTTGTTTGTGGAGAAGATTCTCTCCCATGGGACTTCTTCTGCTTTTTGGGGGGGGGGCTTGTAAACGTTTGTTATATCAATGTACTTTTCTTTGTTCCAGTATATCCTTGTTACCATGCAGTCTCCTTCCTTTGACCACTGCAGAAAGGGTCTTATTTTTCTGTCTATTCGAATGTATGTGGCCACTCGTGACCTTGTGGTGTTGCTGGGGTAGAAACGAGCGTATCGTTGAAAAGTTGGAGGGGCGTTGTTGAAGGTTGGCGGTTCCTGTATTGCTATGATGTTGGCCTTGCTGCGCACAGCTGTGTCCATTAGGGAGTGAAAATTTGTCTGCGATCTCTGGCAATTGTGTTGTAAGATTTTAAGGAGTGGATGTGGGTCTAGCCCCCACTGGATTTCTTCGTTTTCTTGCGCCATTATTCTTCTTGGTGCATTTCAGTTTCCATGCTGATCTGATCTATCCATTCTTTTCTCCTTTCCTCAACCTCTCTGGCGTATTGGTCTTTTGCGGCTTTGATGGCTGGACAGCTTGGGTCCGTGGCCTTGTGTGCTCCTCTGCAGTTGGTGCAGATTAGTCCTTTATGGTTACAGGGGCCGCTGAACTTACAGTTTAGGCAGATGTGGTTCTTGGTGTTGTGGTGGGGAAACAGTTCATGTAGGTTGCCGCAGTAGTTGCAGCCTTCTTTTTCTTCTCTGCACATTGCACTGAAATGTCCTATTTTAAAGCACCGGTAGTATTACAGTTCCACGGTACCACAGACTTGCGCTATGATAGACTAGTACCTAGAATGCACCCAGTAAGTGTTACACCCATCACAGCTACCAGGCCCTGCCTGTCTCGTGTGGCTCTGCCTTATTGGTCTTACATAAGTACGGCTCTGGTGCAGTGGCGCAGTTTGACAAACTAGCCACAATACCCATCCGGAACATATGATCGGAACATCGGCACGTCGCGCAAAGACTTATTCACCTTTGTGGAACGGGCGGCCTGACCGATCGAGCCAGTCATCGCGAGAGGACATGACACGTCAGAGGTCATGGCGATCCGTTGCTCATACATTGCTAATCTTTGCCTGTTCCGTGATCCTGACTCTTCTAGGCTATGCAAGAATTGGATTAGTGATCGATACATTAGTCATGGATGTTCTGCGGGGTTCTATTTCCTTCTATTTCCTTAGTCATCTATGAGTCATTTCTTAGGATGGATTGTTCTATATAAAGCGGGGTTGTTGAACGCTCTCTTGTCG
>JABYPW010001900.1:0-13137 GCA_016880775.1 Phymatotrichopsis omnivora | reverse complement strand
GGTTCCTGGTCGCGCATCACCACCGCAGTGTGCTCTGGTGCCGTTATAGCCTGATCAATAAACCCAGTGTGGGAGACATCGTGACAACGTGCAAGACCTAGCCTCGCTTACACGGTCGCAAATATGTTTACATCCCAGCAACAACCGGTCACCCCCACAAGGGCCCCAACGCCGTCGAATACCTCAACCCATCACACTATCCCTAAGAACTCAGCCCAGCCGTACCAAATCCCGCCCGCGCACAAGTGGCAAATTGAGGGGCGCTCCCAAGTTCCCCCAACACAAATAGCACAAAGTCAAGTCGCCCAACCGCTCTTCAGAAACCCTGCCAACATTAGTCAGCATGCATCTCCAACACCCTCGCGTACCACCACCCCACATCCACAAGCCACCTTTGCCCCAGAAAGCGCGTTCGGAGGCACGGATATCGGATCATGGGATGAGGATGCCCCAGCTGCGCAGTACACCAGTGATGGAGATTTCCTCACCACGGATGAACAATTCAAAGGAAAAGACAAAGAAATGACGGACGTCGACACCACCCCTAGAAAACCAAAGAGATCGGCCCCAGGGCCCTCCCAGACCCCAGCCCCTAGCCAACTCACTGAAAATCCACTACAGGTGCTAGAGGAGCTCACAGGATCCACCATCAGAACACAAGCCTTCGTGGAACTACTCAGCGAACAACAAGGCCTAACGGGAGAACCTACAAAAACTGCACTGCTCGGCATGTTCATTGCCGATGTGTTCACTGCATTGTGCAACAAAATCGACAATCAATCCAGATTCCTCATCAACCTACAAGACGCCAACCTCAAACTTGGACGACAAGTGGAAGAATTGGAAAAAAGAACGAAACAAACCCAGCAAGCAGCCCAGAGCGCGGCCGCCACAGTGCAATCCAGATCATACGTATAGGCCATACAAAGTTTAAAGCAACAAGACAATGAACAGACTAAGGAGATGGGAAAAGAAAGAGGCAAAGGAAAGAAAGCAAAGGACCAGGAGGCAAGCCCAAGCAACCCATCAACCAAAACTAATAAAAAGAAAAAAGAAACCAACAACGAAACCAACACCGAACGCCAACAACAACTTCTGAAAAAGCACCAACGAGCAGAACGACGAATGTACCTCTAAAAGACTGAGCCTGGAGAAATCAAAGACCGAGCCATCCTAGCGGAAAGGCTAGCATACCAACTTGCAATACAGCTCAGGGATGAAGTGGCACTATCCCCCAAAGATGCAATGCTGGAAGCCATCACGATCAACGAAATAGGCACCGTCATGATGTACACCCCACCACACCTAACCGCCGACTTCTACAAGCCATAATCGATCATCATTCAGAATGCAGTAAGCGGAATCCTAACGACACAATTCGAAACACTCAAATTTGCACCGGTCACAGCTGGTATCATGATCCACGGCATTCCAAGGTTTGCCCTCCCCGGTACGGGACTAGGAACAGACCTCCACGAAGAAGTGTCAGGACAAATCCTGGCCACCACAGGAGTTCAGATTACGAGCACAAGATTGGTCAAACCTAAAGATGGACAAGAAAAGCCCTATTGCTCCATCATAGTCGAAGCCCATCCATCCGAAATCAAAAAGATCCACACTCCCCAGGGAACATTGTTGTACAACCGAAGAAGAAAAACTGAACCGCTCCACTCGTCGACGCTGTACACGCAATGCAAAAGTGTTGGAGATTGGGACACCCTAGAGCAGCATGCCAAGAGCTAACTCAAATGTGCGCTATCTGTGTGCAAGCACATGACACTAGAAACCACCCCCATACATGCGAAACCCAGAAACATTCGACCCCATGCCCCGGACGACCAGAAAGAGAACATAAACTAGGGAAATACTGTGCGAGGGAGGTTGCAAAGTGCATCAACTGCCAAAACAACCACGCAGCAAATTTCCCAGATTGCCCCACCAGAAAAAAAAAGTTCCAACAATTCCAAGAGATGATCCAACAGCGCAGGGCGGAACGTCTCCAACGAGAAGCGCAGGAAAACGAATAAAATGACAACACAAGGCAACAACAACGGGATGACCAAAAGCATCCCACGAACCACAAAAACCCTCAAAATGGTGACGCTCAACTGTGCAGGAAACAACAGAGTATTCATAAACTACATGCAAAACCAAAAAACCCCAGCACAAATCATAGCCATCCAACACCCATACCTACACCAAGGAAACCTGATGAAAGCAAAAGGATATGAGACAGTAGTGCCCCAAAAGAAAAGAGACGGAAGAATACAGTATGGAACAGTTGTTTATGTTAAAAAGTGGATAGCGGAGTGTTTTTCTTTCTTTCCTATACCCGGGGTTCAGGACCCAGATGTGGTGGCATTGAGTTTCAAGTCGCCGAGTTTTTCTTTTTCTTTTTCCTTTTTTGCAGTTTACGTACACCCAAAAGGCACAGATCGAACAGAAATCATAGCACAGGTATTCCGGAAACATATGGGCCACAGGATTATACTTGGAGACTTCAACACACATCATCCGCACTGGAGACCATTTAGAGCGTATACATGGCACGAACTTCAGGACGGACAAAAGCTACTGGAAGCAGCAACCAATACGGGACACGTCTGCACCAACATACCAGGAGAGACCACCAGACAGGACCTAAGAGGAAGATAAGACGGAGTAATCGATCTCATATTCGCAAGCACAAACACGTACGGACGGCTCACTCCACCATCAGTAGGAAGAGACGTAGGAAGCGACCATTTCCCCGTAACAATCGAACTTCACCTACAGGACACTGAGCAGGAAAAACTGGCACCAAACTGGAAGCTTTTTCCCACCTATGATAAAGATAATGTGGATCCAGTGTATCACTAGCTTGAAGGAATTGTAACGGAATGGGACCAACAAGGAGACTTCCAACACTGGATCCAAAAAACAATACACCAAGTTGCGAAAACATTATACGACGCAGTGCCGAAGAAAAATGTCACAAAGTACTCCAAACCATGGTGGAACCCTGAAATGGTAATTGAATGGAAGGTGTTCAAGTGAGGAGCACGGAAATACAAGCATGGAACAACGACCAGAGAAAACTGGAATATGGCTCGAAACAAGTACTTCCAATTGATCCAGGCTGCCAAAGACCGATACTGGAACCAGTGGGTGGAGAATGCAAGTGACCAGGACCTCTAGAACTACAAGTCAGTAAGGATGAAAACCTCAAGAGATCACAAACCAGCAATCACAGCTGGAATGGCAGAACAATACGAAGCACAACTGATAAAGCAACTTTTCCCCCCTAAACCACAGCCAGACCCTCCCAAACCAGTATGGCAACCTGATATGCCAGAGGTAACAGAAAATGAGGTCCAGGAAGCCCTTTGGAAAACCAGGAACATAGCCCCAGGGAAGGACGCCATCCCGTACCCAGTCTGGAAGCAGGTAGCAAAAGGAGCACCACACATTATCAAAGGAATTGTTAACGAAATACTTGGCCACAGATACCACCCAGAAAACCTCAAAGAAGCACTGGGAGTACTCATACCAAAACCAGGCAAAGAAGACTATGGACCGGTCAAATCATACAGAGTCATAGCCTTACTCAACACACTCTCAAAAATAGTCGAAAAAGTCGCCCACGATAGACTGTACGCCCACGCAATACAAAACAAAATGATATCGCCATACCAGTACGGAGCCATAAAACAAAGAGGCATGGCAGATGCAGCAAATCGGCTCTTCCACGAAGTAGATTGCCTTCAGAAAGCAGGATTCAAAGTGAGCACAGGTTTCTTCGACATCATGGGAGCCTTTGACAATATGGAACAAGCTGAACTCAAAAAAAGACTTGAAAGCGGGAACACCCCAGAATATCTCACCAACTGGATACTGTCGTTCATGAGCAATAGAACCATACAGATGGTCTTCCCAGGAGCAACAGAAACCCTACATCATGTAAAATCCGGAACCCCGCAAGGCTCACCAATCTCCCCACTGCTATTCGTCATATATGTCGCCCTGCTACATGAGTGTGAGGAACCACAAGGCAAGGGATCCTTCATAGACGATTTTGCAGTCACAGTCTATTCTAAAAACAGAAAAGAGAATAACGGCAAAATCTGGAAAGAGTTTGAGCTACTAGAAACCAAAGCAAGACCAATGAAAATAAAGTTCTCTGCAGCCAAGACAGACCTAATACACTGGGAAGTATACCATGAAAGCACACCAGAAGACGAGAAACAGCCGGTAGAAATAGGAGGAGTGCAGATAATGCCCAAAAGGATAGCGCGGTACCTAGGATATTTCGCGTCCACTTAGCGAACCCCGCACGCCCACTACGAAATCCGCATCGCACATGCAATGAAACAGTTCGCGCTCATCAGAAGGGACAACACAAAGCACAAAGGGCTCACCCCACATAACTGAAGACGCCTCATAATGGGAATGCTAATACCACAAATAACATACAGGGCAACTGTCTTCGAACCCGACCAAACGACAATCAAACTCCTCAACACCCAGTTCAGTAAAATGGCAAGATGGGTAACCGGACACTTCCGCAATACAAACACGCACCAAATACTAGCCTAGGCAAAAATACCCCCGCCAGAAATCTGGATCAAGTACGTAAGGGAGAAATACGTCCTAAGAGTGTCGACCGTCAGTGACCCGGAGCACCCGATCGCGTCAATACTGCCGGACACATACCCAGCCCTCGTAGCAAGAAACCCAAAGGATACCTACCACAACTATCTGAAAAGGAGAATGGTCGGAGCAAAAAAGAAAGGCCTATACGTCTAAAAGTGGAACGCCCCAAACATATACAAACCCGGAAGCTCCCCACCAGTCCACGTTGATAAAATCCTGCGCAGCATCCTCCCATACCTGGAAACCGGAATGCGATTCTATGGAGTCATTAAAGCTGGCGAGGTCACCCCGTCCTTATACCCCATGGAAACCATGGAGGGAAAAATAAAAGAAAAACTAATCGAACCGTGGAAAACAATAACAGCCGAAAAATCAAGAGACAAGGAGGAAGTATCCCTTGGCGAAAACTAAATCTTCAAATTACCTATTGAAATAGCAAGCCGAATATTCCAAATGAGGTCCCGAAAGTCGTATCTCTCTACGCACACCTCATGGGGAAACAACGACCACCTCTGCATACACTGCCACCAATACTACGAAACCATACAACATTTAATCCTGGAATGCCCGGCAAGGACAGAAGCATGCGAAAAATACATACCCAAACCCCGTGACCTGGAAGCCATGTTCTGCTCAGAAAAAGAAACGAAACAGATAGCGACGTATATATCGAAAACGAAAACCGGGATACCAACGAGGACCCACGCATACGAGTACCATGTGGCCATACCTGTTCAATCTGTGCCTAATAGACCCCCATCTTGTACCCCGTCCCCAGTACCGCCTATCCCGTGTTCTATGTGCGGGCTGTATAGATATTTTTTGGATTGGAAACCTTTCACGGAGGTAGCTCCGGTTGACGGATCAGCTACCCCCCCCTCTACTTTCCTTAGTCCCTCTAGTAGTTTGTCTGATATGTCGGATTTTCTCGCGGAGGAATTTGCCCCTTCTTATGCTGATTGGGATTTGACTTTGCAGACTCTTTTCCACTTATGTTAGTTTGTATTTGCGCTACTTTTCTGTGTTTTTCGGAGGAGATGTTTTTCTTGTTACTTCATAGCTTTCCATAGCTATACAAGGATGTTCTTTTGTAGATGGTCGCTTACGCGACCATAAAGAATAAAAATGAATTACCCCCCCCCCTGGATGCTCCTTTGTCTTTCCTTCCTTTCTTCTTCAGCTTCAAGACTAGCTTCAAGTCTTAAGAATATATTTCGCCTTATCTTTGCGACTTTATTTCTTCACAACCAAATCTCTTAGTAGATATAGGAAAGCACTTGTTTAGTTGAGAAGAATAAATTGAGATATCTGAGTTCACTCAGTAATACTTATAGCTTCATGCCTACTTGTGTTTTACCAAGCCATTCTACCTCCTGAGATACGCACCGTTAATACTATATTCTTAAGTCATAGCTAGTCAAGATCAACCCATGACTGATCCTGAGACCGCTCTCGCCCTCTTCTATGGGGGAACGCTCGACTACCATAGAAGGCCAGGTTTAACTCGAACTAGAGCCTCAGCCTCACTCCACCAGTCTATCCTCCTCTCCCCTGAGGAGATTGCTTTTGTGGAGCAACACCAAAGTAAGGTGAAAGCCTACTTTGTCGAACTCGATGCCGCCTTTCTTCAGGCGAGGGAGTTCATTAGAGATGCAACTTATGCTGAAATAAAACAGCAGCTCTTCAGTGACTTCCTGAAGCAAAAAGAGGAGATCCAAGGAATCCTCTATTCCACTATCTGTGCCTATCAAGATATGGGTAAATGGCTACCTCTAGTTCTCATTACCTTTCCCCGAACAACAATGGACATACTTCTCTCCTGCATAAATCAATTAAATGAGCAAAAGGACCTAAATAGGTTCCAGGAGGAGAAGATCAGGGAAGAGCTACAAGCTTCCCTTAGCAGAGACTTTGCCAACCTCTAATACGAGAACAACAAACTCAAGGAGGAATTGGTAGCGGCTAAGGCACAGCCCCTGATTGTCCAGGACGATGAGGCAGATAAAGAGTACATCTCCTATCTGGAAAAAGAGAACCAGGAACTGGAGGACAGGATAGCCTGGATAGAAAGAGCCAGCCTGACTTAGGCAAGTAGGATCCAGGTATTGGAAACTAACTTGGCCTAGGCCAGAGCGAACCTCCAAGTGGGAGATGATTGGGTTAAGGAAAAGAAGGAAATCCTGGTACAGCTCAAAGAAGCCCAGGAAGTTGCAGCCTTATCTAAGGCCCACTTAGAGAAGAGGAGGGCGCCCTTCCAGTTATACTTATCTCCGTCTGAATCTGAGTCACCCGAGGATAGGCCTAGACTCAGGAGAAGGTATAAGGCGGTATCAAACCTGGTCAGCCTCTTTGCCAGCCATGGTAACACCCCGCCGGAAGGCCCACCTCCTCTACCACCTCAACCCACTATGACACCCCTAGTACTGCAAGATCCTCCTCCACAGCAGTTTACACTGGAGGACGTCCAAAGAATGATCGATGCAGCAGTCGAAAGGGCAGCCTCGGGGGCTCCTCAACCTCAGCCAAATGTCAACTTCAAGGGACTGAAGCTGGCTCAACTAGACAAGTTTGGAGGGAAAGCTGAGGACATAGTCAAGCTTCAACTGCAGTGCAACACATACTTTGCTCTGCAAGTACACCTCTTGCCTTCGGATCTTGTAAAGATGCAATTTGCATCAACCCTTTTCATGGGGAATGCATTGAGCTAGTGGAGGGTTCACTACGCAAGGTGGACAACACCCTTAGCTTGTTAGGCAGACTTTCTAGAAGCCCTTCGATCAAATTTTGGAGCCTACACTCTCAGGCCCAAATATACCTCCCTTCTGGTCAAAGCCAGACAGACCGGCCTGATATTAGACTACATCATCTACATGAGAACTCTCAATGATGTAGTGAATTACCCAGACAACATCCTCAAGGACTGGGTAAATCATGGCCTTCATGAGAAGCTGCATATAGCTATTGCCATGAACTACTCCGAAGGGTACCAAACTGTTAAGAACTAGTTTGACAGGGTCCTGACGGTGGGGCAGCAGATCGAGGAAGCTGCTAAGTTAGCAGGAAAAGACCCCTGAAAGGTCTCAGAAATGAAAGAGAAAAAGAAGGATCCTCGACCACCCTCGAACGCCAGCAACCAACTTCTTAAGGAGAACCAGCAAAGCAAGTCCAAAGCCAATACGGGCAAGCTTCCTGAAGTTATGGGGTCGGAACTAAAATAGGCCTAGGACAACAAGGCCTGTACAAGGTGTAGAAGGACTAATCACTTGTCAAAGACTTGCTTCGCCAAATACAAGTCCTCTGAAATTCCTCAACCTAAGTCAAGACACTCTCGCAAGAGAGGAAGAGACGAGGATGACAAGGAGAAAAGCAAGTCTTCTAAGAAAACGAAGACCGAATAGGCTGCCAGGGTGATCGAACTCCCGGACGAATAGCCGGAAGGTGAGGATATCCTGATGGTTTGAAGAGCTGACAAATCGACGTCTTGTATTCCCTTTGTTCTGAAACCATCAAGAAAAGTTGGAGGAGCAATGATACCCTTTCTTTAGGAACCGGTGTTCAAGTAGGATTTTTCTAGCCCCTTGTTTTTAGTGGGTGGGCCACCGGTATTGAGGCTTGTAATTTGGTTATGATTTATGAGACCCATGATCATGACCTATGCCCCTTACGATGGACACGACTCTCCTTTCTATCCAGCATGAGTTTCTTTTAGAGTTTCTTTATAGATCTCTTTGTTTGTCTGAGGATGGCCTTAAGGCCAAAACATGCAGGTCATGTAACAAACTGACCTTCTTTATCATACCCTACTGTTTCTGTGGTTTTCATTTCAAGCACTCAAATCGCCTCGGATACCCACATTCCTCTGTTTCAACTTTTCATACAGCAGTTTCTGGCCACGACATTCCCGGGAGAGATCAGGGAATATATCTGCTGAAATCATGTCTTACTCTATTTCTGCTTATGTGAAGGATGAGGGCCCTGTTCAGGGCAAGTGTGTAAAGGTACCCGTCATCTTACAGTGGCAGACTAATAAAGTGGAAGGTGTTAGGACCCATTGCCTCTCTGCCATGGCAAAACTTGACAATGGAGGTACAGGAGCACTGATATCGGACAGGCTCCTGGTCCCAAAAAAGAAAAGGTCGACACCAGTCAATGTGTACATGTATAACGGCACCTGTAAGCAAGAGTGGTATTACACCCCAAAGCTTCAAATGCAGGTTCTCAATCACAAAGAGAACATTGATTTCGACATTGGGATAACTCTGGAGGACGTCTACATCTACCTTCCTGTCAAGTGGTTCCAAGACCATGAACTGCTTGTTGATTATGACAAGGCAGAGTTGTTAGGGTTTCCTAGTGACAAATGCAAGAAGTATCTAGTGGCACCACAGGTTCAGTTGGTTAATGCCCTAGAGCTCTTGCAAGATGAAGATTTATATGCCAATGATGCTGATCGAGGCTCAGGCCTGTTGAGGTGGGTGGATACCCTAATCAGTATGGCAGAAACGCAGAGGTGGTGCTCTATAATGACAAGACATCCTGTGCATGAGTGCGCAGATGTCTTTATCTGATCCTCCTCCTCCAACCCTTCTCCAATAAACCCGGAGAAGTGGGAACAACTCTATCCCGCAGTCTTCTCTGAAAGGTTGGCATCGCAACTACCCCTGCACTGACCTTATGACTGTCGACTGGATATGAAAGAAGGAACGTCTCCGCCTTGGGGCCCCATATATAAGCTGTCAGAAACTGAGCTACAAGTGCTCAGGGAGTATCTGGATCGCATTTTAAAAGAAGGAAAGATCCAGCCCTCCAAGTCTCCAGCTGGGGCACTGATCCTTTTTGGTAAGAAGGCAGACAGTTCCCTGCACCTCTGTGTGGATTATCGCGGCCTAAACAAAGTCCTCATTCAAAATCGCTACCCTCTTCCCCTGATGGGGGAACTTCATGATCGCATTGGCAAAGCCAAATGGTTCACTAAATTGGACCTTAAGAATGGCTACAACCTTATCTGAATTACGAAAGGCCATGAATGGAAAACAGCATTCCGAATACGGTATGGGCAATTCGAATACCTAGTGATGCTGTTTGGACTCTGCAATGCTCCCGCAGTGTTTCAAGAAATGATGATCACCATCTTCTGGGATTTCTTAGACTTAGGAGTCATCATATACTAAGATGATATCCTCATCTACGCTAAAACAGTCGAAGAACATGATCGGCTAGTCTATGAAGTTCTGAAATATTTAGACCAGCATCAGTTAGCTCTGGAGCCAATGAAGTACCTCTGGGCTATCCACAGTGTTGAGTTCCTAGGATTCATCATCTCTGCTGACGGAATCTCCATGGCTGAAGACAAGGTAGCTACGATAAAGGACTAGCCTGCTCCTAAAACGGTCACTGATATTTGTTCATTCCTAGGATTTGCCAACTTTTACTACATCTTCATCCTCAACTTCTCGAAGAAAGCAGTAACCTTAACGGACCTCACCAAGGACAAAACTCTATGGACCTGGGGGCCTAAGCAACAGCAGGCCTTCGACTTCCTCAAGGACTCCTTTACCTCAGCACCAATCCTCACCCACTATGATTCCTCCTTACCTCTTGTGGCAGAAACTGATGTGAGCAACTTCACCATAAGCGGTGTTCTCTCGCACCAAACTGATGCCTTACATCTGATCGCCTTTCATTCCTGCAAAATGCTACCAGCGGAAATGAACTATGAGATCTATGATAAGGAGATGTTAGCGATAGTGGATTGTCTCCACTATCAATGGAGACATTGGTGTGAAGGAGCCAAACACCTAGTCCTTGTCCTTACCGACCATAAAAATCTGGAGTATTTCGTGACCACCAGAATTTTATCATGGTGCCAAACTAGGTGGATGGAGAAGCTCGGGAGCATCGACTACAAGATCGTATATCGCCCTGGGACTAAAAACACCAAGGCAGATGCTCTGTCTAGCTGTGGAGACCATGCCCCTATATAAGGGGTACCTGAACCTGAAGTTCTGTTCCTCAAACCTGGACAATACATTGCGGCCTCTGAATGAGCAAATTATATGCTCAAGCCTGAGTTTATACAGGAACTATGAACAGAATTAGCAAAGGACCCTAAAACCCAGGAGTTGATGAGCAGAGTGCCTCCTAACTAAGAGGTGCGAGATGGCCTGCTAATGTTCAACAACTTGTGGTTTTGTCCCCTCTACCCTTCGCACTGAGGTCCTTGATTCCAGGCATGATCGCCCCTTGGCAGGCCATATCAGAAGAGACAAAATATTCGAATTGGTCATCCGGGACTTCTACTAGCCTACGCTTAGAAAGGACATTGTACAATATGTCTTGTCCTGTGACCAGTGTCAATTGAACAAGGCAAGGAGATATAAGACCTAAGGGCAACTCCTACCCTTGGAAGTCCCTTATAAGCCATGGGAATCGATCTCCATGGACTTTATCACTGACCTTCCCTCCTCAGACAGCTACACTCAAATTTGGGTGATAGTTGATCAGTTTACGAAGATGGTGCACTTCATACCTCTTCGTCAAAATGTCGACTTGAAGGAATTGGCGAGTGTTTTTATCACCCAGATCTGGAAACACCATGGCCTCCTATCCAATATAGTAAGCGACCGGGACCCCAAGTTCCAAGCTTGGTGGAAAATGGCCATAGAGAAACTTAAAGTCCAACTCTCTATGTCCACAGCTAATCACCCCCAAACGGATGGACAAACTGAGCGCCTAAACCAGATCTTGGAAGCCTACCTTCGAAACTATGTGACATTCGATCAATCCAACTGGTCACTCCTTCTCCCCTTGGCCGAGTTTACCTACAACAACTTGGTCTCCTCCAGCACAAATCAAACTCCCTTTTTCACCAACTACGGATATCATCCGTCCCCAGATGCAGTCAGCACCTTGAAATTCTACTGTGGATCAGAAACGTTAGAAGTAAACTGGCAGGAAATCAGGCAAAGACTCCTCACTGTCCAGAAAGGAACGGTCTACTGGTATAACAAGAAGCATACGGCCTTCCCAGAACAAGAACCTGGCGACCTCGTCCTGCTCCGAAGAGATAACCTCCCAAGCCAGAAGAACTCCAAGAAACTCGATGCAAAATACGCAGGCCCCTTTCAAGTTATCGCAAAGGTTGGTCCAAGAGTGTATAAGCTGAAACTCCCCTATACCTGGAAAATTCACCCTGTTTTTCACGTCTTGCAGCTGGAACCCTACAACACCTTGGAATAGTTTCCTAGGGCAGCTCCTCCGGCTCCACAAGACAACGACGGTGTCCCATCTTACTTCGTCCCTGAAATCACCAAGTGCCGGTACAACAGGAAGGGAAAGCATTTAGAGTAATATGTACTTTAGGAAGAATACTCAGAAGCAGAGGCCTCATGGGAAGTGTTAGAGAACATACTAGTTAAAGGGGAACCTATCGATCAGCTGGTTGATTTCCGAACCAAGAACCTGCATGCCAAAGCAAATGCGAAAAGGCCTGAGGAGGCTCCACCCACAAAGCGAACGAGAGTAGGATAGGTAGGCTGAGACCCCTTCCTACTCTATGTCAACTGAAACTTGCAAGAAAAACAAGTAGGTTGCATAGGCAGATGTACCCAGAGATAACATCAGTATGGAGTACGGACTGTCCTTTTCCCGGACTCACCTGAAATCCTCAAGGGTGTTAGGGGGACTTTGAATTTGCGGACTGGCTAACGTCTTATGCGCAATGAGGGCACTGTACCTTAGAAGGGGCGTAGTGTTACAGTTCCAAGGTACCACAGACTTGTGCAATGATAGACTAGTACCCAGAATGTACCCAGTAAGTGTTATACCCATCACAGCTACCAGGCTCTGCCTGTCTTGTGTGGCTCTGCCTTATTAGACTTACGTCAGTATGGCTTTGGTGAAATGGTGAGGATTAACGACCCAGCCACAATACCCATCCAGAAACATGTGATTGGAACATCGGCACATCGTGCAAGGACTTAGTCACCATTGTAGAATGGGTGGCCTGACCGATCGAGCCTGTCATCGCGAGAGGACATGACACATCAGAGGTCATGGCGATCCGTTGCTCATACATTGCTAATCTTTGCCTGTCCGAGATCCAGACTCTTCTAGGCCATGCAAGAATAGAGATTAGTGATCGAGATATTTGTCATGGGTGATCTGCAGGGTTCTATTTCCTTCTATTTCCTTAGTCATCTATGAGTCATTTCTTAGGTTGGAATTAGGTATTTAAAGGTGGCTGTTGGATGCTCCTTTGTCCAGGCTTCTCAGACTCTTCAAACCCCCCCCTACATTCTACTCTTTCCTACTCCTCTTTTACGCTCTTCTTTCGTCACTTTTCATCGTTAAAACTGCTCGGCAAAAAACAACGACCCAGAATACCTTAGCCTCGTTGCCCAGGGGATAGGCGCTCGGATAGAGCTTGCTCCACAGGGGACTATCCTTACCTAGGCACGTACCGACGGGTTCCTGGTCGCGCATCACCACCGTAGTGTGCTCTGG
>JABYPW010001899.1:0-13142 GCA_016880775.1 Phymatotrichopsis omnivora | reverse complement strand
TCCTTTGCCGGTTTTTTTTTTTTTTTTTCTTTTTTTTTTTTTTTTCTTTTTTTTTTATCGTGTAGAAGCCAGGGTATGCAGGTGCGTTTGTGACATGGTGTTACGTTGCCAAACCCAGGTTCACAGGCCGGGCGTTGCCGCGGCAGCAAGTACCCCACCCTGTAACGTACATGTATGCAACCTCACGGAAAATTCCCGTTAGCTAAACTACGGGTATTTGGTAGGGTGGCGCAGCCCAACCCAAAATCTCATATGCCGATACACGGACAAAAAACTAACCCTAAGAAAATGAGAAACCGATGCATACGTTTTTATAACCAAAACGGATAGGTCAATGGAAAAAGAAAAAAAAAAACACCGGGAAGAATCAAAACCATTAAAAAAAAGGAATATCGCCTCCCACGCAGGTTTCCCTTAGACACTTCTTTTTTCGACCAGCAGTGCCTCAGGAGGTGGTAAGCTCTTTTTTTCTTTTTTCTTTTTTTTTTTTCTTCTTTTCCACCCCCTCATTCGTATTTGTTTTAGGTGGTGAACTCAAAGTAAATACTAGAAATTATAGAATGGAATGGTGGTTGCAAAACCGGCGATGGGTGTTTTCGGAATTTTCACGGAACACCCCTTTTCCTTCTTTCTTTCTTTTCTTTTCTTTTCTTTTTCATCTCTTTTTTTCCCTTTACTCTCGAGCCCATACTCCCTTAGCCCCCTGCCTACCCCCAGAGTGAGTTCTTGATGTGAAGTTGGTATGACCAACTACAAGTTGATAGCTATAGTCGAAGCGGCTACTTCCTTTTATCAGACATTCTCAGAACTTTTGAACTGCGAGTTGGTAAAATCAATGCAACCACGCTATTTGAACGGCAAAACTTACCAACTAGAGTAGTTGATATGTAGTCCATCGCTCCTGATCTCCCCTGTGTATCCATACCGACAAAAAACTGGACATGGTGAAAAATTGCGAGGTCTTCTGCTAAGTGAATGTACAGTACATGTATCATCATGTTTCAGTACTTTCCTCAAATCTGTGAAGTGGGTTAGCCATATGTTGGAGATTTTGAAATGACTCGACGTATTAAGGGGTAGCTGCGAGCCTAATCTGTGAAGGCGAGTACCCTACATTTGTAAGATATATGTAAGGCAATTCCATTCTTTCATCCAAACTTTCAGAGTACATTAGAACCAGCAAATATTAAATATGGCTTCCGGCGACCCAGCCCAACCGCTTATGCCGGATCTAGGTTCCGCTAGTGATAACGAATCTGATTCCGATTACGCATCCGGGTTGGAAAACGATCTTTCCTCATTGAGCAGTGACGCCAGAAATTATGTCTTCGAAAACGGTCGGCGTTATCATGGTTACAAAGAGGTAAGAGATGCAGCGTATAGTTGAATGCCAGCAGTAAGCATTCAGAAAGTGATTCAGCTTGCAACGTCAAGTTTGCGTGGTATTTGGGAGTGTTTCGGGTCCAAGTGCTACATCTGAGTTGAACATTGAAAGGAATTTCAAAGCTGATGGTATTGCGAAGGGCAGATATCTGGTACCAAATGACGAAAGAGAGCAAGACCGAATGGATCTGGCCCATCAATTTTCCTTGGTAGTACTTCGCGGGGAGCTATTTGCCGCACCTGTCGGAATGCAGTGGAATCCGCAAAGAATTTTAGATGTTGGCACTGGTTCTGGAATATGGGCCATGGACATCGCCGAGTAGGTATTCAGTAGCAAGCGAAATATCAGATATTTTCTGACTTTGTGTGTAGTCAGTATCCCCAGGCGGAAGTTATTGGAATTGACCTCAGTCCAATTCAACCGCAATGGGTCCCGCCAAATCTTAGTTTCGAGGTAGCCGATGTAGAGGATATCTGGCCGTATCAGGAAAACTCGTTCGATTTCATCCACATCCGGGGCATGGCAGGCCATATCGCAGATTGGCCAAGACTCTACCAGCAAGCTTTCAAAGCACTGAAACCAGGAGGATGGATCGAATTTCAAGATCTTTGCGACCACGCTAGTTGCGACGATGACAGTGCACCCCCGAAATCTTTTTTCTTTCAGTCTTCGGAGTATTATGAGAAAGCATCACTTATGGTCGGGAGGCAAAATAAGTCAGTTACACCAGGTGCGGCAAATGCGTTATGGGATTCTGGATATGCTGAGGTCATGGAGAAGATAGTCAAGGTACCCATTGGTACTTGGTCAAAGGGGATACATGAAAAAGAGATGGGGATGTATTTGCGCCAGATTTATCTTGACTCTGTGGAAGCTTATAGTGCAGCGCCTTTCACCCGTATACTAGGATGGGATGAAAAAGAGTTGGCGGAGTTTCAACTCAAAGTGATAGATGATTTAAAGAACCCAAAGTATCATTTCTATTCGAAGTTGTATTTTGTATTTGGAAGAAAACCATGAGGTGCATATATGGTGGAATATTGTTTGAAGTAGCAAGGACCTTAGACGTTCAGAGGTTTTTACGTGTTTTAACTTTTTATAGATAGAGGGGGGGAGGAGGAATATCCGCAGAAACGTCTCTTCTGAAAGAGGGTCCTATCGAGTGATATATCATGACACGCTCCTGGCTCGACTCTCGGAGCCAGCGTATTTTCATCTACTGTTGAAGATTATATTCCTAACGGTAATATACGGAAAAGTCTAAAGCTAATTGCGTCGAACTTACTCTAATCGTTGCCGGTCGTCTGCGTTCACGCCAGCTAGCTCGGGCCTATAAGAATGGATCGGAGTGTTTCCGGCCTCGGCAGTGTTAAAGTTGGCCGAGCAATCCCTCCGGAAGGAAAAACGCTACGTACGATTGAAGCGCCTGGAAACAAAAAAAGAATTCCCAGCCAAATATAGGTTCCTGGATTTTTCATGACTTCCAACACCCGCTCACGTCAGGCTTTGCCCCCATCCCATCTCTCAAGAAGGGAAACCACGTAAGTGGGCCTTGAATAGTTTAATAGCAAAAAATTTGACGCCTCGCGTCGGTGTATGGACAAATGCTTGTCATTACTTTCTCGGGGGCGGATAGGCTGCTGTTATCCGGAGATTGGTCAAGCGGGCCGTTGCGGTGTCGTCTCTCCGTGTCTACGTCCTGTTCTCTCCAAAAGAGGATTGTTAGTCAGTTTGCTTTGCGGCTTTGCGACAAGCTTTCGGATTTTTTTTGCACGGTTTGCGTTATGGCTTGGCCGTTTTTATCACTACTTATCACTCGCCTGTTTGTCTCTTCCGCCTCCTTCTCTTCTCCAACACCCCAACCTCTTCTCTCCCTCTCGGCGATTTCCTTGACTACTCACCTTTCCCTTGATTCTCCTTCAGCGCTTGCCACCTTCGAAAACTCCCAAGCTAAGATTGGCATTTCCCTGCACTCTCTTCGTTATCCCTTACTTCTAAGCCTACGAAATCTCTTTCTTTTCCCTCCCATCCTTTTATTCTTGGCTTATTTCTTCCTTTTCCTCATCTTCCATTTCCTATAGATTGTAGTTGTTACTGCTACTTGTTTTTTCCTTTCTCTTCGTGCAGCTAGTGTTGTTCTCTCGGTTCCTTTTAGCTGCGGGCATCGTCATTGGCGCTTATTTTCTCTTTTTCTTTTTCGTTGTTAGTCAATTTTATCTCCTGGTCGCTTCGTTTTTTTCGGAACTTCATTTCTTGTTTCATTGTTACTCCTTATTTTCCTTTACCTTGACTATGTTCATTGGCGAATCCTTTATTAGAAATGTTATTTCCTTCTCAATGAATATTTGTTCCTTTTTCATGATTTTTACACAGTGTGCGCATGGTCCGGCGTTGCTCCAAGCATTCTTCGTAACCTTGAATTAACTTTTGCGTTTGGGCAATACTTTGTGAGGTGTCGAGATTAATACCGCACAAACACCGCCCGAATACAGTCTAATTAGTACAAGTGAGAGAAGATGTCACAAACGATAAGCGGGGGTCAAAACCGCCGCGACCGCGAATCGCAAGAACGTGCGAGTTGGCATGACCGTGCGCTTTGGCATGACCGTTCCGAGCGTAAACCCTTGCGAAAGCGGACGTCCCACGGAGGACCCACGCTAATGCAACCGCTCTTGCGTAGTAATATTAGAGATCTCCAGCAACCTATCCGCATCCGTATTCGAAAAAAAAAAAAAAAAAAAACTATTTGTACTGGACACGCCGAGATGTAGGAATGGAACCCACATCTGACAGTCCAGCCGAGGTGTAGAGATCAGAGGAGGCATCTTCACGGAAAGGTACGCTCTGCTGCGAGTGCTAATTCGTGATGTGAGGGATTTGCTAAACATTTTGAAGAAACGGGACGGAGAGCCGAATGTACACCAAATAGCCCAATTCCGGAGGCGAGATTGGGAGAGGCATCGCTGCGAACATGTACCGCTCGTTGCGAGTGCGGATTCGTGAAGATTTTTGAGGAAAGGGATGGAGACCGGCATTCATGTTTCTTCGGGAGCTGATAGCTGCACAGTACGCTACAGGTTTGGGAGCGAGATCTGGTGGTGTTGGCGGCTAAGGTGGCCGGCAAGATGGTGACAGGGTTGGAGGTCCAATGGAAGGAATGACCGAGGGTTAAGAGATGTACTAAAGTTTTCACAAAAATAATCTGCGCCAAAATCTAATGATAGTTTTGGGTCTCATGGAAATTGAAGGTTAGTTACCATTGAAAGGTTAATGGCGGAGGAGCCAGGACAAGAGGTACATTGGCTATGATTATTGAATGAATTTTTTTTGTTTGTTTGTTTGTTTTTGAATTAACCATTACATAACAAATTGGATGAGGCAGGGTAGGCAGTATCAGATTGGATATCAGTTTGGATGGACATTTGGGATGGGGGAGAATGGGGACAATAGGTGAAGTGGTATGTTTTCCATTTCAAGACTATAGTCGAGCAAGAGATTACATAGATGACACTTGGTCAGGTCATGCGCTAGGACTGGCATGGATATGAGCTGAGTAACTATAACAGGTTTTAGTTCATATTTATTTGTCATCACACTTTGGCTTGAGGTTCAGGTAAGAAATTCTGTTGAACATTACAATTTTTAGGAAGCCATATGAAGGCTTTCCAGCAAGGGCAGAGCATATATCAACTACAGCAGGACAATGATAGTGGAATGTCTGAGGAGTTGGGAACTTCACTAGCTTTAAGAGAAGCATGCATACTCCTCTCAAAATAGAACAACATTTAGTCTATGTTACTTTAATAGAAAGGTCCAGTTACCTATACTCATAGAGCCCCCAATAGGCCACAGTCTCTTTTAACTAGAGAAATTTTTTACTTAGAGGAATTCTTACAGAATATAAGACTATATAATCCTGTATTCACATTTTTATCTTTGGTATCAAGATTAATAGATCTATCCTTTAAGGTAGTAGATTATATATTTTCAGGATCAATGGAAAACTCCATTATCTTATAGGTTCACTTTTACTAGAAGGAGGACAACCCCCTTAATAATACTAGCTTTACTTCTATAATAGTTTATATAAATAATAGACTATAGCTAATGAACACTGGTGAATAAGAAGTCCATAGTTGAATCCAGTTATTATAGCTAAGCTTAGTATAATATTTAAGGAATATAACCTATTTTTGCAACTATATAAATTAGTATATCAATGATGAATTGTAATACTAATTTCTCCTAATCTATAAATATGTCTCTTAGTAGGCAATTGATTAGATTCCTTTTAATATAGTATACTAACTATAGACAATGTTGTAGCTATCATACCCAATAATCTAGGATTAAACCATTACTAAAATATTATTAGAGAATATAAGTCTAGGTTTCTTCAATAGATACACATACTTAATTAATCCTATACACCTATACTTTACATTTTACTATTCTATCAAGGGGAATAAATTAGTATTAGCATATTCCTCTTACTAATATATGAAGAGCTAGCTGTTATATTAGGGTTACCTATATAATAAAATATGCTTATTATTAGTGTAGAGGGGAAGCAAGCACAATTTTGCAGAGAGGGAAACTATTCCTACAGTATTCTATAGATACTTGAGCATCAATAGAGGAGAATAAACTTGAATGCATATGATATATTTAAGTTTATTTGATATTAGAACTCCATAGATATCTTAGGGATACTATGACTTAGAATGATAAATATCTAACTTTTAACTTAAACTTAATTGGTCAGCTAGTTATTATTTTACCTACATTGTATACTCATATTTAGATTCCCTAAGTACCTTTGATACTTACACCTACATTATATACTCCAAGTTATGATATTCATATATCAAATCCTTATAATATTCCTTGACTATTTACTACCATTTTAGGAAACCTATCTTATTTATCACTATAATTCTAAGTGGTAGATGGAAAGTGATCAAGGAAGCATTTCTACTAAGGTAGATAACCTATAGTAAGCTTGATTTAGTAACTATGGTATTTGAATTCAAAAGACATTCACTTATTAATGATATTGTAAAGGATAATATTCTTTTGTCAGTTTGTAGGTATATATACATGATTAAACACCAAAAATATATACTTACCTGGATTTATATACTTATTTTCCTTGATGAGATCTGTATGAAGGGTTACCCTGACAGCACTTAGGGAGATCACTCATATGTATGTGGCTATGTCTTTGCAATTAAGTTTATGTACATGCCCTACCTATATAATAGTGAACCGAGGGAGAAGCATATCCTTTTCCTTAATAAGATTTCTTAAATCTATGACCCTACTGATGTTGACAATATTCTATGTACTAAAATACTAGATCTACTTGTTAAGCCTAAAATATATATAATTTCTAAGGGTTTAATATCTTATAGGTAATGTTGGCTAAGTATCCCAAATACACCTTATATGAAGGATTGGAAGTACTTCAAAGGTTACATGAAAGAAGTCTCTATAGAAACCATAATAGGATATAGTAGTATCCTATATGTAGAAGGTAGAATAAAGGGTGCACTTGAGAAACAAAGGGTATTAACTATGCCAATAGATTTTATCATACCATATTCACCTTTATTGCTTTACAAGTATAAGTATTATATTAACATATATGTATGTATTTCTATACACTCTGTGAAATATATTCACAAGTACATATACAAGAGTAGTGATCATGTAAGTACTAATATAAGTGATGAAATGAAGTAGAATATAGACTCTATATATTTCTCTACTAGAACCTTACTTTCAAATTTTTTTAATTTTAGATGTATTCAGAGGTCCTAAATGTCTATTAAGTGCCTTTTTCATTTACCCTAGTAGTAAAGAGTAATATTTGACCTTGGAAAAGAGTATTCATAAGATATATTTGATTAGGCCATGGATCAAAACATAATGCTAATAGCATGTTTCAAATACCATTAAGAAAATTAGCATTTTAGAAGGTTTATGTATTCATAATACTATAAATATTTTATATAGAATTGTTATACATATGATCAGACTCTATATAAGAAAGGATATGCTATAGATTATATGTAGTTCACAGCTCTACATTCTAGAGAAAGGTTTTAAGTTAGTCTCCTACTATTTGACTTGAAAGGGGTATAAGCTATAAAAATCTTTATACTATGACTCAATATAGCTTTCATAGTTTTTACTAGGATTGTAAAGTACTAGGTTTATTAGGAAATAATAGTAAGTGTATATAGTACTTTTGTAAAGCTAAATATATTCAAACTAATTACTAACTTTGAAATTTATTAGTAACTATTTCATGTTGATTATAGGTATTACCTTTTAAATTTACTCCTTTAACACTCTAGAAAATCACTTACTATTTTTCCTACAATGCCTACCATTATGTTTCAATGGTAAGATCTCAGGGGAAATTACCTAATCTATAAATAGCAGAGATATGATATAGTAGTAGAATATGATCATGTAAACTCTGCTATTGTGTAGTTTAATAACAATCAAAGAATGCTTTTTAACCATGCTACCATGTCTTACAAGGTATGTTTAAGTTTATAGTTTTCTCAAACAGCCCTAGCAGCTATGGTAAACATTTCTATACAATGTAATATTGTATATGGTCTAGAGTAATGAAGATATTATACTTTACATCACCTCTTCTAGTATAGGTACCCTTCTTCTCCAATGAGGACATACTGTCCACTCCTGCCTCCAAGTCTCTATCTGCATCAAGGACAGAGAGATATGCAATATATTGAAATCTAGCTATTTGGTAGACCTTATTTATCAGATGAAGCCTATTATATAGGAAAAAGTGCCAATGCAATACCATAACATCCTAGAAGCAGTGGACTGTACATGTATGAATTTACATGACAATCGAAATCCATTTTTTTATTGGGACCACTGTTTTGTTTTGTGGGGACTTCCAGCAGACTTTACTGGTTATGCTAAAGGGATTGAGGGAGGACATTGTTGCACCATGTATCCAACATTCTGCACTGCGGAATAAAATTGAGCAAATTCAGCTGGTGAAAAATATGCGATTGGATCTCACACCTGATGAAGAGGAATTTGGATCCTGGCCTCTTGGGGTGGGTGCAGGTGGAGGAATAGGCGAAGGCAAATCGATATCGATCCTAGCGTATATGTGATGCCCACAGAATTTTATTGAATCACTAACTCAGTCAATTTATATTGATTTACCAATTGTGCATTACCGAGATGCTAACCTCTTTTAGCGGATAATATTATACAGACGGAATTCTAATGTCGATGCAATAAATACAAAAGCTTTGAGCATGCTGCCTGGCCACGAAGAAATATACCATAGCACCGACACCGTGATTGAGGATGACCAAACAGTCACGAACTCGGGCAAAGGCAGGATCTCTTCCTTTATGAATTTTTAGCTTCGGCGAAGGCCTCTCGGCTTCCGTTGGGAAAGATTTGCTTCAAGCGAGGAGCTCCGTTGATGATAATGCAGAACATAGATCCATCTCAGGGTCTTTTTTCTTTACAATGGAATGCATGTTATCCTATGGCGTACGATGTTTAGGATCTTGGAAGTGCATATTATTGGCAGTCGGCACACTGGGGGTGTTGCTTTTATTCCACGAATCGTTTTCCTTCGTAGCGCTGAGGATGTGGGCTTTCAGTTACGACGTTTGCAATTTCCTGTACGTCTGGTTTTTGCCATGGCAATTAATAAGGCCCAGGGGCAGTTGGTGGAGTATGTGGGTCCGGATTTGATATTTAGTCACGGGCAGTTGTATGTGGCTTTGTCGAGGTGCACGTCGGGTCAGCGAGTTGAAGTGCTCCTCCCTCCAGGACCTTCCGAGGCTTACAATGTGGTGTACCCGGAGGTATTGCAGGGGTTGAGAAATTGAATTTTTTTTTTTTTTTTTTTTTCTCTTTTTTTTTTTTTTTTTTTTTCTCTTTTTTTCTTTATTTGTGTGTGCGTGTATTTGACTTAGTTATTAAAACAAATATACTGAACGGTGAATTGGGGAAGCCTCGGGTTCTGAATATAGCATACATATAACCGCGGCCCTCCAAACTGCCTACAGCTGCGACGTTTAAAATTGGCCTAGCGAAGCAACGAGCACAGTTCGTATCAATACAACGTATTGCCCCGAATGCAAAGGTCGATTCGGTTGCGAAGAATGCCCGGAGTAATGCCGGACCACGTGCACCCCCCCTTTTTTGCTACTGTAGTTACGAATAGTTTGTCACCGCCCAACCTATGTAGGCATGTGGGAAATTCAAGGTTAAAAGTTCCCACGCGTTTGCTTCATTTATTTCAACCATCCCTGTTGAATATGGCTTGCCTCCTTACGGCCTTTACGGGGCGTTTGGTTACCGATCGGCACCACATGCATGCTACATGTATACTGCGGGACTAGCTTGAATAAGCAAAAGTTTACCGAAGCCTGACATACCGCTGATGATGTTCTGCTTTACAACAAAATACATCCCCTTCTCAAATATATATACTCGTAAAAGGATGTACTCTGCAAACGGACTCCAGATGGGCGAAAATAATGGTCGCAAAAACACAGTGCCACGAAAAATAAAAAAATATCTCAAATATCTCAAACACCCGCAACCCACAACAAAATATCTCGAATGCCACAACCTACGACAAAAGTGCCGCAGCCACAAATCCAACTTTCACACGTCCATACCCGCACTCGCTTAAAGCAATGGGGCTGAATTCTGAAAAGGTCTTGAATTTTGGTGGGTAAAAAAAAAAGGGGACTAGGGTTGTTCACGATGAAAAAGTACCGGTCCTTTTTGGGTACTTTTGAAAATGGAACATGGATTCAACGAGGATCATTAGTGTCCTTTTTAATTTTTGCAAGAGGAACGTTCGTATCCCTTTTGGAAAGGACAGAAAAGTGCCGTTGTATTTTTTTTTTTTTTTTTGCCCTTGGATACATTGCCTCAAAGCACTGGGGAGGGGGGAGAACTGCAGTGGTGCGTATGACGACGCAGGCATTTTCGGCTTCTTGGCAACAGCAGAATTGGACGATGATGCGGTTGGGGGGGGGGGGGGGGAGGTGACACAAGTCTACGGAATTCAAAGTTTTACACGAGGGTCAGATAAGTGGCGTGAACATGGAAGTGTGGAAATTGGATTTGTGGTTTGGGCATTTCTTTTGTAAAGCTGTGGCATTTGAGATATTGTATTTTGTTTGAAATTGTGGTTGTGCATTTCTGTTGTGGGTTGCGGCATTCCAGATATTCTATTTTATTTCTCATGACATTATTGTATTTTAACGAATAATAATTTAGGCGGAAGTTCTCAACGCTGCATTCCCTAAAATGACAAATGTAAATACCCTCTTTCGGTGCTGAACTAAAACACGGCTTAACATAAAACCAACCTTTTTGAAGATTTAATCCGTAACTCAGTAATCCCTTCAGAACCCCACCAAGGGTATCGAATATGTAGGGTCGTCAAATTTCTGGAGAAAATGTAGTGGATGATTTCTCGGACCCCAGCCTGGGAATGGGAACGATACTTTCCAAACGTGAGTGCTCCTTTAGGGACCTCGAAGCGGAGAGGAGGTAAAAAGATCTTGGACTGACTTTTATTTCCAACGATGAAACAATGAAAAGAAACAAAAAAGTCCGATGAGAGTAGAAGGATGTAAATACACCAAAGCAAGCCCTTACTGAGAAGCCTGTGCTACTTGCGAGCGAAGTGCAAAATAGTTCAATGCAGGTACAAACTTTTTTGAAACGTGCAGAAAAAAAGAAAGAAGAAAGAAAAAGTAAAAAAAAAGAAAAAGGAAAAAAAAGAAAAAGGAAAAAAAAGAAAAAGGAAAAAATAGAAAAAGGAAAAAATAGAAAAAGGAAAAAAAAGAAAAAGGAAAAAAAAGAAAAGTAAAAATTTGTCGGTGAAGGTACGTACAAATTCTGAGCCAATGCAGACATACCCATTATTACGTCATCTGGATTACACTGATAAATCGCTACTTTTTAGAGCGATGGAATATAGGCAATTTATGGCCGCAGCTTGAACACATTCGGTGGTCCGGTTGGAACATATCCGCAAAGCAAAACTAACATTGTAAACAAGAAGCTCAGGAAATTATGGATGCGTGACATCACAGTTTTTTCTTAGTTCATTAGCGCTAGGAGGGCGTTACTAACTATCATTCGGAACTCTGCAGTGCTCTGAAAGTACATATGTATATACGAGGATACGTGTGGCTATCTATAGCAACATGATAGCCCCGCACATCGGGTGAATGCATCCACGCTTTATACGTAATTGGTCGCCGAAGCAATCAATCCTGAGTATTCGTCCGCGCCGAACTGCAAATCCAACATCTGGCTGCGATTTTCCATCACCATTTCATGGATTCCAAGGACCCCCCCAACGTTCTCGAACTCGATCCAGCTTTCGCGACATGCAACGACCTTGAGAGCGATGGTTCGAACAACGCTTCCCGTTGGGAAAGCGATACCTTCTCATTAATCAGCACCGCTTGGAACTATACTTTCGAAAATGGTCGGCGATACCATGGATACAAGCAGGTATGGGATACGCAATTCCTTTTTTTTTCAATCAGTAAACGGATTCGGAAGCTAATATCTTCGACTCACCGTAGGGTAAATATATGGTTCCAAATGACGAAGCTGAACAAGACCGGATGGATCTGTTCCACCATTGCATCTTATTGGCACTTCGGGGGAAGCTCTTCGGAGCGCCCGTGGGAGCAGAGTGGAAGCCGCAAAGAATATTGGACATTGGCACTGGGTCGGGGATTTGGGTCGTCGATATTGCTGAGTGAGTCTCAAAACAGCCCCACATGGTGCAGATATGTCCTAACTGACCACATATAGCCAATATCCGGATACTGAGATCATCGGGGTTGATCTCAGCCCAATCCAACCAACTTGGGTTCCGCCGAATGTCAAATTCGAAGTGGACGATATAGAAGAGGACTGGGAATATGAGGATAGCTCGTTCGACTTTATTCACATTCGGCATATGGCAGGCCACATAAACGACTGGCAGAAACTCTACCGACAAGCCTTTAAAGCACTCAAACCTGGAGGCTGGATCGAGGTGCAAGACGTTGGCGATTACTTCTGCACCGACGACAACAGCATACCTGACACATCCTCGTTTCTGAAGTATGTCGAAACCTTTGCAAACGTATGCGATTTGTCCGATAAGCAATTTAGCACAGTGGCACCAGACGCTGCAAAGTCTTTGCAAGATGTTGGATGTGTTGATATCGGTGAAAAGTTGATCAAGTTACCCATTGGGCGCTGGCCAAAGGGGAAACATGAAAAGGAATTGGGTATGTATTGGCGTCAAAATTGCTTGGATGGTATCGAGGCCTATGCTTTAGCACCTTTCACGCGCATCTTGGGTTGGAGCAAGAAGACAGTGGACGAATTTCTAGTCGATGTGAGTGCGGATCTGGCGAATTTAAAGATTCATAGCTACTCGAAGTTCTATTCCATGTACGGCAGAAAGCCGCAAGCATAATCGGGAAAATATCTCTGTATTGGAGCGATGGCGTCGTTCGGTAATGTAGTCCAAATTCTAGCGCAAAAAAGTTTATTCGTCATAAAAAATTGCGCATATGCTCATTTTATTTACGGATCGAAAGTTTTACAATTTTTATATATATAAATTTATTGCTATTAACAGGCACAAATCCCTGACTGGAGAAAGGAAGGTTTCTAAAAAAAAAAAAAAAAAAAAAAAAAAAAAGTACTA
>JABYPW010001898.1:0-13157 GCA_016880775.1 Phymatotrichopsis omnivora | reverse complement strand
TTTTTTTTTTTTTTTTTTACAGTCTTATCTCTAGTTAAATATAGCTTGATATTTTCCCCATGCACAGCTAAGATATCCATTCTAGCCAGTCATCCTCACCAACCGTACTTCCGGTGTTCTCTTTACCACCGAGGATAATGGCACACCTTCCCGCCATGACGTTTGTAATACGACTCCTCGTTCTTCGAAACATACTCTTGATGATAATCCTCCGCTTCCCAAACCTTTCCATCCCAGCCCCCTTCTTTTTGATCGTCCTTACTCAAAATCCCCGTGACAATAGTCTTTTCGGGGTAACGAAGCTTTTGAATTTCATCTAGAACCCTAATTGCCACTTTGGTCTGAGCCTGCGTGTGGGTGAGGATTAAGGATCGGTATTGGCTATTGCGAGGCCCAAGAAAGATTAGCAAAGTTGAGAGAAGTTCGGGGGGTTAATTACGTTCCGACCACGGGCCCTTGACGGTTGAGCTCGGTGGGATCTGGGAAAAAGGTTAGTCATGAGATATCACTCAATTATTAAGTTGGGTAAGAGTAATAGCGAAAAATGCCAAAGGATATTATTATAGTACCACAAAAGTGTACTGAAACAAACAAACAAAAAAAAAAAAGAAATAAGAAATAAAAAAAAAAAAAAAAAAAAAAAAAAAAAAAAAAAAAAAAAAAAAAAAAAAAAAAAAAAAAAGTTGTGCGCAGATGAATTGAAAGCTAACCGTGAATGCGAAAGAAATATTCCACAAGTTCACCGTAATCTACCTTCTCCGGATCGAATTCCATATCAATAACCTCCGCATGCTCGGTCGTTCCGGAGCAAACCTGGGCAAAACCAACGCTAAGTTTAGAAAATTCATATAACTACTTGCATGGTTCAACAAGGCAAAGCAACAGGATGCACAACCTGCTCATATGTTGGGGTATCCAACGTGCCTGCGGCATAGCCCACGTGGACGTTAAGGATGCGGTCGTGAAAATGTTTTCGGAAGAGGTGCTCCACGCCCCAGAAACATCCCGCCGCAAAGGTTGCTCGTTCGAGACGAGTCTGCCGTTCGTTAGTCATATCGGTATGACTATTCAAGGTTGAGGAGAGTTTGATCATGAGTTGACGTTATGCGAGGCTGCCCCGGCGACAAGCGGCCGTATTAATAATTGCGAGGGTGGTTTCCACCGACATCGCGGCAGACTCCGGAGTCGGATACACAGCCACCGCGTATTTATCCGGAGTTGCCAGATAATCTGGGGAAACCCTAGTAAGGCTTGATGGCGATTGCGTGATACACCGCTCAATTGACGGAATGTTCATGCTGGGAGCTAGATAAAAATTCATTTCAGATCAAAAAAATTTAACCCACCAAGCTACGTAGAGTAAAAGCAGAGAATAGCTAACATCGAAGATATATTTTTCCGTTACAAAACACAAAACACCGCATTCTCAAGATATAAATAAATACTAGAATGAATCACAGGATATCACTCACTCTCACACCATATAGTGACTATTGATAGCCGCTTGTCAGACGAAATCGATATCTACAACCATAGACTGCCGCGAGTCTGGTATCCCATCTGCGCTATTCTAAATGAGCAGCAAATCCCTTGTTTAGTACTGTAATCGGTGACGATACAGAAACCCTAAATATTGTAGATTTGCTTTCATTCTTTTTTTTTATTTTTTTTTTTATTTTTTTTATTTTTTTTTTTCCTTTTGTCTAAGGAGGACTAAAAGGAAATCAAGATCTTTGTAGTAACTAGTAAGTAGTGTAAGAATACGTACTTCATTGCGGAATTTAATATCATTGCTCGTGTAATATATAATATATATGCACACGAATCTGAGAGTAAACCGTCTACTTTTACGCTTCAGTTTCCTCCGTTCATTGGACAGCGTCGAGTTTGTGTTAAGCTTAAATGGTTAAAAATCTATTATTAACTCAGACTGCTGCTACGACTTCTGTTATATTTATATATAAATAGATCAATGATGATTATGTAATATCACGTGGCGCAAGCCCCATTTTTCAAGATAGTCATTATTCCATCCCAAAAATGAACTCGTTTTGTTGCTTCCATATCCATCGTCCAATTGCAATGTTAATCTCACTCTTCACCGACTTCTGCGACATATGCCAAGTCATCCCGAGTGAGTCAACTTCCAGCGCGGGCATTAAGGGCTTTACGTAAGGACGAAACGAGGTAAGGAAATTACATGTCCTTTTCCGGCAATGAAAAAACAATGCTCAACTTGGTACATCTTGGGTGCTTTGACATCCGACCGGTTTGGAGTTTAGTTTCAACAAACCGCAGAGGCATATCTATCGTATGGCAGTCGAAATCGGTCAAAGCCCCCGTTGGACGTTGCCATGAATCCTACACTTGAGTGAAATTCACTACATTCCGAACTTCAGTAATGCAGTTCGCGGGGCTGTTCAAACTGACGTTGCCGTGCAGCTGTCAACGGCAAGGCGAACCTCCTACAGAACTACTGCAGGGCATCCCTAAGTCGGTGCATATAGATAAGCATAAATATATGCTTATTCGCAGATTCACCCGATAAGCACAAACAAGCAACGTAACATCAAAAATTCCAATGCTTTTCCGGTGATTTTTTTTTCCCGGACAAGTAAGGGTTGGCCGACTAATTTAGGAATACCTAGTGGAATTCAGTAGGAAGTTCACATCGCTGTTGCCAGCTACATAGCGCGGCGACGTCGATCTTGAACGGCGCCGTGAATTACATTCCGAAATTCAGGACGTCATCCGGAATTCCCAATGGTTTCTGGTGTAGAACCCATGGCACCGTTCAACGGAGGTTTTGACCGATCTAGCAGCCGATAGATCACACATATCAATGTGAAACGATCCTTAAATTTCAGCGATACCTGTAGAAGTTGGAGCATGTGCCCAAAATCCTACAAATCAAGCATAACATCACAACAAGCAACTCAAAATGATATTTTTAATCTGTTAATAAAGTCCAAAGCCTATTTTAAATTATTCCTGGGAACGGTACTGCGCTGACCACCAGAAAATCTTTCTGGGATGCCCGGACGCAAAACCAGAGTTTGTATTCTGAAGCCACATAGTTGGTTTTCTTTGCAACCAGCGGAACGTAAAGGCAGATTGAGTGACGGATTAAGATCGCCCGACTTGCGGCCACGACGAAACATATCTCCAAAAATTCCCAGGCTTCGAAGCACCTGCCCTTCCTGTAGTTTCTTCGTCTCTATTACCCATATATCCATATCATACTCCATCCGGCCTTTCTTGAATGCTCTTGGCTGGCTTTCCTCCGTGGCTATGAGGTTTATTCTCATTTGTTTATTTTTTTTTTATTTGTTTACCTTTTTGTTGCTTAGCGAATTTTTGAGAGTAACAGTTGTGGTCCACTTGCTATTTTGAAAAAGCTGGCATCCGATTCTGCAATTCAATATGTGATATCTTCAGAACATGAAACACCTCCGGGTAAAGTTCGTTTCTCAGATATACGCACTCCGCTTGTATTATCCCTCCGGGAATTCTTGATGCTTTTTGCAAGACACACCGAAACACGTTGGGAACAAAATTGAGTCAAAGCTCCCTCCAGAGCGCGCGGATATTTCACCACGACCCGCCAAACACATTTCTTGGCTTGGAACATGCAGAAACCGCCAGTTTCATCGTTGGCATGCCAAAGCCTCCCAATAATCCTTAAATTTTGGGAATTACTCGCTAAATTTATGCTCCTGCAATTGGTCATGACGTCCGTTGTCACCCTCGCGCCAACTTCACTATAGGTCCAAGCCACGGACCAACTATTTGAAAACTGCCTCAAATTAACGCTTCTACAGAAAAGAACTTTGAATAAGCGAACCACGTCAGTCAAAGAGGAGTCAATGCACTTAAGTAAATATCTTGCATGCTAGATCATTCCATGTCAGAGCTGTCATTGCGCAGGTTGCAGCTGCGGGGTTGGGTGAAATTTCGTTCCGCTCCTCCGTGACGTTCATCGAGGACATCAAAATCGAGCGTCGTGGCAGCAGGGCAACTGCATATGTGGTAACAACCAGGCTTGATCGTCAGTCATGTATTCGTTCTGCCGTTCGCGCCCGTATAGTTGGCCGCATACGATAGCGGAGAAGATTTGTCCACCTCCGCTGTATGCGAGATACTCGATTTTTTCGAATAGATGAATTATGTCGATCAGAAAATATTTCCTTTGGCATGCGTAGTCTCCGATAAAAAAAAGAGACCAGTCTCGCAAAAGGCGATGCCCGCGTCAAGAAAGCGAGTGATAGGTCATGAAGCGAAAAAATGACAGTCGTATGTGTTTACAGCCCAACACAGCCAAAGACAACTATAAGTGAATATACAAGATGATTGTTCGGGTTGGGAGACTGTATCTATGAAATTAGTTCCTCCACAAAATGAGTTTGCCCCCTCCTCGTTGATCATGATCACATTGTCAACAATCTACCTACGTTACGGACCAGATTCATATATGCACACTCTATTGGCAGCGTTTATAGCAGTGTGATAATAGATCATCGTCCGTAAAACAAACCACCTACGTTAGATCGAAAATTGACCTTTGTAAAGACCATATTGACAATAATTGTGCATCTGAACTTACATCATGAGCATCGGCATCGACTCCAAAAGACAGTGTTGCAGTGTGACGATTTGCGGAGTCTCGAAATTTGATTTTCTATTCCTTTTTCCATATATAAAAAATAAGAGAAAAAAAAAAAATTGGAGAGTTTTAGGTTCGCTCCCGCTCAAGTTAGATTTCCTTTGTTTTTACTACTTTGGGTGGTGCAGTCAATTTTGCAGAAGAAAAATGGCAGGAAGAACTAACTGCCTTGGCGCCCATCTCGTGTGCTTAAAAGTGCGGGAGTTTTTGTTTTCCTTTCTTTTTCCGTTCTTTTTTTTTTTTTTTTTTTCTTCGCGTTTCGGCATTTAGATTCGCAGCCCTTTTCGTTTCACTAGCTTACCTTGCCTTTTCATCACCTCGTTTTTATCCTCCGCGGAGTTACTGAGGCAGTTCTCCGGCTGCATTTTTCTTTTCCTTTCCTTCGAATAAATAAAGTTTTCTTTTTGTGATCTCGTTCGCTTCGTCATGTATGCGAGTCTTGCCCGCACGGCCAAGGTTTTCGGTTTCGTCGTTCACGTATACAATAGCTAAAGATCCGCCCCGCATCAACAGTATTAATGCTTTCTGATTGCACTAGAAATGCGACAATTTTGGTAAAAGTACATTTAAGAGAGTTGCAAACCGAAAAGAGAGAATGGTTTTCTTCAGTTATTGGTTGCAGAAATTGCGGAGAGTCGTTGATGCCAGAGGTTAGTATTCGAGACATTGGCCTGGGAACGTTGGGTGAATTAGAAGAGAGGTCGTGTTCCACTCCCTTGGTTGGATAGGTAATTGCTCATTTGTTTTTGTAATATTGCGGGTGGGAAAGTTTGGGATAGGGTTTCTCAGAAAATTACACAATAGTGGATGTTCGAGTGATTCAATGTGATCCTTCTCCACTAACTGCCGCCTTGATTTCCCGGTCAGTCCCACGGACAGCTGTCCGCCCAGCTACCATATTTTTGCCATCCTGGATACGCGAGAACTCTCCGTAGCCTCATGGCTGTGATCGATCTGCCTACGCTGTCAGCAGACCATTGCCGATTGATCAAAATTACTTTATAAAATTCAACCAGTATTTTGATATTGTAATAGTACAATGTAACCTATTTTTTTGTGTAAATGCAAAACTTTGGTGAGAGACTAGCTTGTCTTTCTTTTGATCTCCATCGATGGAGCTTCCAAACAGGGCTATATCTGGGACCACACCGTGTCACATTTCCCACGTGTGTGCGGATGACAGAGTTCCGAGATATAGGGATGATTGGTATTGGGTAACGACCGATATATCCAAGGTTTTAGTATTGGAAACCAAGGGCTTGGAGTGGAGAAAATGAGAATGACGCTGACGGTGTCAATGTAGTGCGCAGACACAGTTAAATGTGCTGTGATACAAAAATTACGTTGAAATTCTTGTAACATGGGATCCCATGCACGTTTCCGCAAAAAGGAAAAAAATCAGCAGCTGAAAAAATGATAGCGCGGGAAGGAGATAATCAGCTGCCTAAAGTGGGCGTCGTCCTAATGATTATCAATACTGCGCCAAGCCGAAAACGCTCATCAAAAGGAAGACATAAAATCTGATAAAAAAAAAAAAAAGACTAAATTTTGGGCGGAAGTACGTACCGGTAATTATGCACTTAATAAGACAAGAATCGGTCACACGGGGAACAAAGTGGACAGCCGTCCCGTAGGTTGCATGTACTGAGTACATGTACTCCACTTTTTTTTTTTTTTTTTGTGATTTTCAATCCCCACAATGCCGTTTTGGATGGAAAACCTAAGAAACGTGGGGTAAGTGCAATATCATAAGCGCTCTGGGCCGTCTGGCCGCCGAGTAAATTAGCAATAGCCCTATTATGAACACGCAGAGAACTTGGCAAATGGCGTAAACAGGCTCACATCCTTGTATTCCACTTTTAAGGAAAAAGAAACTTCGATAAGGTTTAGAACGCAATATTTCTTTTTTTTTCTTTTTACTATTTTTCTTTCTTTTTTTTTTTTTTTCTTCCTCTTTCCGTTGCTCCACAGTTGGGCATAAATTTCTAATACAAAGGGTTGGCGAAATGTAATATACTCTGCAAATTCCTTGATATCCATCAATGATGATGGATCATCAGATATCCAAGTCTTATCTCGACGCAACGATAAACCATTAAATCAATCATATCTTATCTTGACTACCATGCCGGAAAGTGCCGTAAAAGCTCTGCCAAGCCTCCAATCATCATAAGAAAAAAAAAAAATAGATTTGAATCTACCTATCGTAATGGGCTGATGACCATTTTTGCTGCGGATGTAACCACAAATGCACACGCGGTTTTGATCATGAAACACTGCTTTTCTTAGTTTGGGAATAATAACCATGTTGTTTACCAGAAGATCAAATCCGCCGCTTTCGACTCATACTCGACCATGCCATGAAAAGATGACCAGCGCAGATGTTCCACTATACGATCATACACCTTCTCTTTCGTTTGCTCAGTAGCCTGAGCATCCTTTCCAAGAGCTTTACTTGCGTTTGCAATCATTGCTTTAACCGGTATCGGTTTGAGTGATCGAATCCGGAAACCTAGTCTCTGCTCTGTTTGTGCAATGGTCATGTTCGAATATGAAGTACTCCACTTCGGCTTTCGCTTCTTCTGGTTCGTATTATCATCACCTATCCTTTTCAAATCGTACTCTCGTATATTACATATATGCTCCGAGTGTCGCCGTGTTTCTGTAAATGTGCTGGTTGATCCTTCACTCCAACCATCACCAGTGCGGGGGATACTCCCCTACTTATACACAAAGCGCGACCGTGGCCAAGCCTCACGCTACCCGTTGTTTGCGCCTCACCTCGGAGTCTTCGTTCTGCCAAGCTTCACTTGCAGCGTTCCAGGCTAATCTTGCGCCCGGAACGTTCTGATAAATACTCTGTATTTCCTAAAAATTACCGCCCGGCGCATATCCTAGGAAATACGCAGTATTTTTATGAGAACGTTCCGGAGGTAGGGATTAGCTCTGGAACGCTGCGTGCTTGACTTGGCAGCACAAGTGGAACGGGCAGGGGTATTGGATAACGTGGTGCAGGCACCCACTTAAGTCCCTTCAACCCCACCATGCGATAGACGGAGATAGCACAGACGGAGTTCACTCAACCTTTATGCGATGTCCGGGCATCGTTCTCATTTTCGCAACGTCCGCTTCTTTGACGAAGCCAATCCAGATGTCGTCCTGGGAGGTCTAATACAGAATGGATCCCTTACCGAGAAGAACTTTCTCGTGATGCTTGACATCGTCCTTGTCACCACTGCACCGATCCGCGTCTCTGCGAAGGATACCGGGAGGGTTGTCTCGATGGTTGATACTCGTCTCGATGTGGGAGACTATTTGGTTAGCTGTGAAGGTAAGCTGAGTACCGTGCTTACACGGATGTTTCAGTTCCAGAGGGAAGAGCTAATTGGTAAGATGAAATCTTGGTCAGTGACGAACCGTGGGTCCAGCGCATCATCTCACACAGTGTGTCCGGCCGGGAAGATGCATTTCGAAACGGAATACTTGCTCGCGATGGCAGATGTGTCATTTCAGGTGTTGTGAATCGGAGTGCACCATACAGGTGGACCTTTTTCCAGGCTGCGCACATCTTTCCGCTCGAGAAAGAGACTCTCCGGGTTCAATTCAACTACAGCGGTTGCATTACAGACATGGATGATACCAATGGAGTTTCAAAGATCAACTCGTTGCAGAATGGCTTTCTCCTTAGCGCGAACGTTCACCTCCTGTTTGATCAATACTTGGTTTCGGTGAATCCGGATGTGAGTTCTTCCTCAAGATTCGTTAATTACGCTGACCCGTAAAAGGACAACTACAAAATCACAGTGTTTGATATCGATGAGTTAAGCATTGACGGCCGGACCCTTGATCCTGTGTGCCGCGACCCAGCAGATCCACACCACGTCTCTGATCAGCTTCTTCGGTGGCACTTTAGACAGTCGGTGCTTGCAAACATGAGGGGTGCAGGGGAACCGATTCTTGAGCATGATTTCCCACCAGGCACAGACATGATGCATGAGATTCGAGAAGGACCGTTGGCTCAAGAGAGGTTTGAGTTGGAGCTGTCTTCTAGACTGAGAGAGGTTGTGTGAGGAGTTACTTGTTTTTGTGAAAATGTAATTTATTATTCATGTATTATACTATGAAAAAGGGGGACCCCCTGAGCGTAGCGAAGCAGGGGGCGAAGCCTCAAGGAGCGGAGCGACGCGATAGTTGACGGAGTTCAAGTGACGAAGCAGAGCGAGGAGAGCCACTTGTGGCAGTGAACGACAAGCGTTCCGCAAATAAAGACCCTTCCACAAGGAAAGGTAAGATTCTGTCTCTATTTGCTGGAACACGGAACGGCCGGTGTATATTGTTAAATTCTACATCTTAACAATGCCTCCATTGCTCAATGCGGCATATATGCAATCCACCAGAACCGAATTCTCCGTCATCCACTTCTCTTTTCTATCCTTCATTGTATCAAACAAAACCGTGAACTTGTCCGTCATCAGAAACTTGCTCCCATCGTATCTAAGCATTCGCCAATCGTCTCCCATTGTAATGAATCCATAAACCTTGCCTTCCTTGTTGTTGTCTCTCATATCCAGCTTCATCGCCGATCCCAGAGAAGATCTCTTTGCCTCAACTATGAGGATAAATCTTTCTTCCACCGAAATCAGATCGACTACAACAAACTCCTCCGTGCCTCCTGTCTCACAATCTTTAGAGACAATTTCTTTTTCACACTGTAACTGTACACTCCCTCGTCCGGTCCTGCGTATAAAATCAGCTGGCGCCGCCGGACTTCGAACGTATAACTCAACAATATTAGCATTCTTTTGCTGCTCGAAATTACCTAACCTAGAACCTATGTAACAGCGTGAATTAACAGTGCAGTTGCCTCATGCTTGAAATAACTTCACTCAGGCACCGTCTCGAAAAAAGGAGAAGGGAAAAGTTTAATTCGGGTTATTTGATGCTCTTGGTACTCTGTTGTGGAGTAACACGTTCCGACGTGATAAACCACCTTCCTTTCTTTAGGTGTTCTTGGAAAGCTTGGCTTATTCCCGAGGCTTGCCGGCGATGAATGGGTCACACAACGAAGTTTTTCACTTTGAACACATGTTGTACTACTTTACATGTACATGTACCCCTATCCAGGTAAGACTGGCACGCGGCAACCACCAATGATTATTTTGGCGTGCTGAGAGGACGGACTCTGAGTGGTGTGTTGGCATTGTATGTATGTATCCGCGGGAAATCTGTCGGATCATCTTTGGAACGCTTACTTAAGTAGCCCCGCCATTTTACGCACAAACCACTCGTCGCCGGCGAAAATTCAGATTAGTGTTAGTGCACCCTACCTGTCCCATTCTTCTGTCGATACACACACAAAAAAAAAAAAAAAAGAAAAAAAAAAAAAAAAAACAATCTGTTTCTATTTAAGTAACCCATTTTGTTATTTTATATAGAACTATGATTTGGGAAATGGCACATTGGCAAATTACGAAGAGGGACCAAAAGAAAGGAATAAGGTACTACCAGTAACGCGTCGAGACTTTAGAGATCATTCATCCCACGATAGAGGGTAGAGACTGCACGTGTACTGATACACCTAAGTACAGTCGAAATCTTTCCTTTCCGAAAGTGGCTTGAGTACGGAAAAGGTGCTGTAATAAACCCCACAGCTGGAAGGCCTGTGTACCATATACGGCATATATTTATCTATCTACCCTAAACCGAAACCTATTTAGGCAAGAAATATACCCTCCGCATGCATAAAATGCACATATATGTGTACATAACTTAGGAAGTTTCGGTTTTATCCGATGCAAGACGCGAAAAAAAAAAAGTCTCAAGGCGAAGTCGGAATCTCCCAAAGAAATTTTTATATGCTAGGTTCCGTTGCAATCGAGACTTACATGTATGTACATATGGTGAGTTTATCTGGTACCGAGCATTGATTCCGAGAAACAGTGCCCTAAAAAAAAGCACCTTCAAGGGATGTACCCTGCCTCGGCGACCCAATCGAAATCGATAAGTTACACAATCCGCAATTTTAGCTCGTGACCTCTGATCGAGTTAAGAAGGAAGGACAAGGATATGTGCTCCAGCCGGGCTGAATGCCGTTGACCAAAGAGAGAATTGATTCAGAAGGCGCAAAAAAGACGCTCAACGGCAACCTGAGGTTTCCAAAAAGAAAGGTATTGAAAAATTTCAAGCTTCGAAAAGGCGAACGATCTCACGGATGACATACCCTGTTCCTTCTAATCGGGAGGGAATTTTGCGTTCTTCCAAGGATTCCTAGGAGCGGGGGTTGGGGTCTTTTGCTTTTTTCTCTTTGTTTCGTTGAGTGGACCCCGCACAAAACGCTCGTGAGCCAAAGCGTGGCATGCGTTAGTGGTCCCAGCCGATCCGATATCGATAGCATCGTAAGCGCGCACCTTTAGCTCAAACCGTTGATAAAAGGGCAGACATTGCCCAGTTGTTCACCCTTTTTTTTTTTTGCTCAGACATCCTCCTCCTCCTCGAGCATTGATCTTATTCCAACAAAGACTAAGCATTTTTTTTTTTTTTTTTATCTTTCAAACACCTCGAAACCACCGGGTAATCATCATGGGCGGATGCGAATGTTCTTCTACTGGCAGCTGTGGGTGCGGCGCTGCTTGCAGCTGCCCTGGTTGCCCCGTAAGTTTTGCGATCGAACGCCTTTTATCTGATCGCATTGTTCATATCTGTTGGCTAACCCTTGTTCGGTAATCCTAGCACAAATAAACACAAACCTCTCGTCGTAACCCATAATGCGCTGCGTCCGCCTTGCAAAAACGGAACCGATGAAATGTTAGACTATTATATCGATTAGGTTGGAGGGGTTGAATTACTTTACGACCTGTGAATGGACAAATGAGGGATGAAGCGATAAAAAAAAAAAAAAAAAAAAAAAAAAAAAAACCAATTTTATGTTATTTAATATATGATTTGAGACATGGCACATTGGAGAATTATGAAGAGGATCCAAATGAAAGGGTTAAAGTTCTACTACCAGTAACGCACCGAGATTTTAGAGATTATTCATCTCACGATAGAAGGTAGAGACTCCACGTGTGCTGATACACCTGAGTGCGGTTCCTTTCCGGAAGTGGCCTGAGTACTCAAGGTGCCGTAGTAAATTTTGCAGCTGGCAAGCCTGTGCTCCCTCCAACTTCCAAATATACGGTATATATTTACCTTTCCACCCTAAACCAAAATTAGGCAAGAGATGTAATGTAAAGTACCCTTTATACATCATAAAATGCACGTGTATAACTTAGGAAGCTTAGAAAGCAAGACGCTTCTGTTTCCCTAGCTCGTATCCTTGTACGCCATCTCACAGTGGTGATACCTCACACTTTTCTGACAATGCGTTTCTTGGCACAGTCTGGGCAACGCGAAAAAGTCTCAAGGCGAAGTTGGAATCTCCCAAAAAAAAATTTTTTTTGCAAAAGTGTCTAAAAGAAGTTTTTTATATACTAGGTTCCGTTGCAATCTAGACTTATGTACATGGTAAGTTTATCTGGTACCGAGCATTGATTCCGAGAAACAGTGTCCTAAGAAAAGCACCTTCATGGGATGACCCTGCCTCGGCGTCCCAATCGAAATCGATAAGCTACACGATCCGTGACTTTAACTCGTGACTTCTGGTTGAGGTAAGAACGAAGGACAAGGATATGTTACATGTCGTACTCCAGCCGGGCTGAATGCCGCTGATCGAAGAGAGAACTGATGATGGCGTAAAAGACGCTTAACGGTAACCCGAGACTTCCAAAAAGAAAGGTGTTGAAGAACTTCAAGCTTCGAAAAAGAGGAAGACCGAACAATCTCACGGATAACATACCCTGTTCCTTCCAACCAGGAGGGAATTTTGCATTCTTCCAAGGATTCCCCAGGAGCGGAAGTTGGTGTCTTTCGCTTTTTTTTTTTTTTTTTTCGTTGAGCGGACCCCGCACAAAACGCTCGTGGGCCAAAGCGTGGCATCCGCTACTGTTACTGGCGTGGTCCTAGCCGATCCGATATCGATAGCATCGTAAGCGCGCATCTTTAGCTCAATCAGTTGATAAAAGGGCGGACATTGCCCGGTTGTTCGCCTTTTTTTTTGCTCAGACATCCTCCTCCTCCTCGAGCATTGATCTCCTTCCAACAAAGACTAAGCATTTTTTTTATCTTTCAAAACTCCTCCAAAACCACCGGGTAATCATCATGGGCGGATGCGAATGTTCTTCTACTGGCAGCTGTGGGTGCGGCGCTGCTTGCAGCTGCCCTGGTTGCCCCGTAAGTTTTGCGATCGAACGCCTTTTATCTGATTGCATTGTTCATATCTGTTGGCTAACCCTTGTTCGGTAATCCTAGCACAAATAAAAACACACCTCTCGTAACACAGCCGACCCCATAATGCGCTGCGTCCGCCTTGCAGAAACGGAACCGATGAAACGTTATACTATTATCGATAAGGTGAGAGGGGTTGGATTGGTGAATGGACGAATGAGGGATGAAG
>JABYPW010001897.1:0-13158 GCA_016880775.1 Phymatotrichopsis omnivora | reverse complement strand
CCCCCCGACCCCCCCATGGTAGTGATAGCTGTAAGAGGAGGAAGCACGGAGACCGGACGAAGATAGGAAACGGAGGAGGAGACGTTTTTCTCGGACTTGCAGTTTTTTCTTTTTCGCGTGTTTTTTCCTTTGTCTTTTTCGCGTATTTTTTCCTTTGTCTTTTTCTTCTTCTTCTTCTTTTTAGGCACGAGTCGGCGGAGGACCATCCTGTTTTCTTCGGTTATGTTCTTGCTTTTAATTAAGTGTAAACGCCCCGCTGGAGGAAATGGGATGTAAAATAAACAAATAGGGAATATAAGAAAGGTCACCTCATGTTCCAGGCCTCTCAGTTCTCCCTTCCGCCCCCCTACATTACACCCTCGGCTATTTCGAAGCTCTCGCCTACCTTCACGATAGTCGGCTAAAACCATCACAAAAAACTCCCATACAATACTATACCTATCCCATCACCACCTAGCCCTTAGATAGAGGTTAGAGCACCGTTCACAGGCCACGCTGAAAATAGGATAATATCAACACGGTCAGAAAAAGCTAAAATGTCACAAAACAATCCCATTATCGTCTCTAGCACTGAACCATCCCCCCCATCCTCCCAAAGCACAGCCACCAAAGCCCACTCAGCCATCACCCCATCCCCCAACCCCTATAACCCAGTCGTCATACAACAAGACCCCAACATCCACAGCTGGAGCGAAGACTTCAGGCTCACTGAAGCCGACGTCGTAAGACTACAGTTCGCTGAACAAAACCTGCTCTCGCTTAGAGGCTCCCAAGCTACCCCCACCACCACCCAGTCCACGGGACATACAACCATCATCGAACAAGCCCACCAAGACAACGCCACACTCGCCCAACCCAACAACATGGTTGAAATTGCATTTGCCCTACCAGGTTCCCCCCCCTCACAGAACAGCGAGGACCCCCCCCACCAGAGCACCGCCGAAGATATGGAACTATTCTTGGACTACCAGCCTACCAGATCACCATCCTATGACCCAGCGTCACCCCCAACCAGCCAACAGATCTCAGTCGATAAACTCTTCAAACAAATATCACCAGCTGACACCTACTCTACCTTTGCCCACCCTAGATCATGCAGCACCTCCATCACATCCAACAAGTCTATGCATGCTAGAAGCGAATCTAGTGAAGACTCTGATCACACCGCAATTCCCTTTGAAGAAAAAGGGAAAAGAAAACTAATTGAAACTCCAAGGCCCACCCTCTCCCTAATCCCACAAACCGACCGATACGAACTTACAAGAATGATGATGGACAGACAAGGCAAGACCTTCCAATACCTCATCGATGACGACGAAAAAAACAATGGCCAAGTCAAAACAAGCAAAGTATATGGAGCACTTAGAACTATGCTAAACCACATCTAGAGAAAACTAGACACCATGCACAAGGAAAACTGCAACCTCAAAAGAACAGTTCTAGAACTAAAAAACCAAATGATAATCTAAGGAGGAGAACTGTCCCAACTTAGAAAATCGATTACCAACTGCCCCCTGCCTCCCACCCCAAGACCTCAAAACCTGCCCAGCCAAACCCAATCTGGTTCACCCAAGCCTATTCCCCCAGCCTTACCGCTCCCAAAGAACCTGCCCACCCAAAAGAAAACTGAAACATGAAACCCCACCCCTGCCACCGACAGCATAGCCAAAGAAGCCTCTAGACCAAACTGGGCCCAAATCGCTGCAGCCAACACCCCAGCAGCCAACACCCCCTAGGCAAGAGAAAGAGACCCAGGTTATCTCAAACCCAGAGGAGAAAAGAAAATGTACCCTGTCCAAAGAAGAGAATTACACTCCCCCCTCGCAGAAATATTCACTCCGGCCACCACCAACGCCAACCTGGAGAAACTAAGGGAAGAGTACATCAGAGTCTTCCTGGAAAAAGGTGCCCTAATCAAGCTAAGAAACATCTCGGTTAGAGTAAACTACAAGTCCACGATCATCATCACCACCCCCCCCCATATCCCGGCAAACAGCCTAGTCAAGTACACAGATGACTTCAACTTTGTCACCAAGGCCACCACTAACCCTGCCCTGGAGAGAGAAGGATTCAGAGTTGCAGCCTCCATGGTGGAGCTAATTCTCTACTCTGTCCCAACAGCCCCACTGGGAGAAATCCCAGTCCACAAACTCCGCACCAAACTTTCATACGTAGCCGAAGTCGATGTCTCCGCCGCAAGATACCTCAAGCCCAAAGAAGCCCGTGAACAAAACAACTCCAGAGGTGCCTACGCCGCAGTTGCAATCAGAATCCTATAAGAACAGGTCCCGAACCTTGGAAAACAAGTCACCATTTTCAACAAAATATGCAAAGTCGCAAGATCCTGGAGAATGACGCCCACAACCCAATGTTACAAGTGCTTCAAATTCGGACACCCTAGTGCCGCCTGCAAAGAAGAAAAGAAAAACTGCAGCGCATGCCGCAACAAGCATGACCAAAAACTCTTCCCATGGCACGCAACAAAAGACCACAAATGCCCTAAGCCCAGCTGCGGTATATTCAGTCCCTGTGAACACTTCCTACTTTGCTGTGCCAACTGTGGATAGGAGCACCGAGCAACCGATAGAAACTGCCCAAAGAGGCTAGAAGTCCTCGACAACTTCGCCAGAGAAATGAAGGAAAGAAGGGAAAATTGGATCGAACAGATCAGTAATAACATGGAAGAAGAAGATTTGTAAAATGGACAACAAAGAAACCTCAATTACGTGGGGAATCGACCCACATCCAATTTTTACAATCCTCCAACACAACTGCCAAAGATCACAGGCAAACTTCCAATCATTAATGAAAACAGCAGTAGAAAACAAAGCCAACATCATCGCAATACAAGAACCTCCCACATTCGATAACATTCCCCCATCGCACAACAGCTTCCACCGCTTCTACCCTAGCCAGTCCACCCAATCAGGGGTTACCCTGTACATAAGCAAAAGCACCAACATCAACCCCTTTCCCATAAGGAACAAGAATAGAGATGAATAGGTAGTCAGAATTTTCCTCAACAAACACAACTACCTCGACATAACCAACATCTACCTTCCCCTGGCCACGAGAAAACAAGACCAAGACTGGAGCGAGATCTTCACCCCAAACAAGAACCTGGTCCTAGGGAACTTTAACCTTCACCATCCCTGGTGGAGTCCCACAACAAAGTACGAAATAGAAAGAGCAGAACCTATGGTCGAAAAAGTATGCGAACAAGGATACTACCTCCTAAACAACCTAGACACCCTAACAAGAATAGGTTTGCCAAACCAAAACCAGCAAGACACCACCATCGACCTCGCCCTCCTATCGCCCATAGCTACCAAATGGCAAATAGATTAGCAGATCTGCCCAGATGAAAACCAAACAAATAGCGACCACGAGGTCATCACAATAACCTTGTCTAAACCAGGAAGAACCAACACAAAAAGAGCATGCCTTGATTACGCCAAAGCAGACTGGGAAAAAATAAAGTTAAACCTCAAAAACTAGAAGCCTACAAAGTTCAACCCCCTCAACCCAGATGGATGGCTAGAAGTGAACAAAGAATCCCTAATCCAAACAATGAAAAAGAACAATGCCCTCCCAATGCACACGCTAAAAGATAAGTCCAAAGCCTGGTGGTCGAAAGAACTCACGAAGAAAAGGAAAGAAATAACCCAGGCTAGATTCAATGCCAAAGCCCATAAAAACAGTGAAAATAAACAACAAACCTATAAAGAGAAAAAGAAAGAGTATAAAAAACTCATCTACGACAACAAAAAAGAACACTAGAACGACTTCCTGAAAGAAGTCTCCCTGAAAGAAATCTGGACCGCCCTCAAGTACACCAGACCAGCCAGAGACTATCCCCTCCCCCTGGTCAATAGAGCAGAAACCCCAGAATAGAAGGCCCAGGCCCTGGTCGATCACTACTTTCCCTAGAGCCTGAAGAAGAAACAATGACAACCCCCCCAACACCCCACGACGATGCAGAAGAAATCACTCCAGAGGAAGTCAGCTACACTCTCAGGAACATGGCCAATACCACAGCCCCAGAACCAGATGAGATCCAGTACAACCTCTGGAAAAGCCTACATCACACATCACCAGAAGTGCTCCCAGCACTACTCAACCCCCTCCTACAACATGGTGTTCATCCCGCCGCCTTCAAAAACACACTGGGAATCGCTATCCCTAAACCCAAAAAGCTAGACTACTGATCCCCAAATGCCTACAGGTGCATATTCCTAATCGACACCCTCGCAAAAATACTGGAAAAAATCGTAGTACTGTGCCTGTCACAGCACGCCATCGACAACGACATGATCACCAAAAACCAGTATGGCGCATTGCCAGGAAGGTCCAGCATCGACACCGTAAACGCGCTTGAGCACAACATAAGAGACACCAAAAATAGGGGAAAAAAGATCTCCCTACTCTTCATGGACCAAGAGAAAGGCTTCGACCAGGTCAACAAGAACGAACTCCTCTGTATACTGGAAGAAAAAGGAACCCCAAGATTCATCATCAGCTGGGTCGCATATTTCCTATCCAACAGACAGCTTGCATTCACCGACCGAGGAGCAAAGTCATTGTATTGAAGGATACAAACAGAAGTACCCCAAGGATCCCCCATCTCCCCCTTACTTTTCAACATATACGTCGCAAGGCTAACTAGAGACAGCGGGGCACTAAAAATGTACATGTACGTAGACAACATTTGTATCTTAGTAGAAGGAGACAGCTACGCAGAGTGTACACAAAAAATCAAAGACTTTTTCAGGGAAAAAATGGGAACAATGTTGAACAGTTTAGGGTTATCACTGTCCGAGGGAAAAACAGAATTGCAACACGTCAGCCTGGGAAGCGAAAAGGACCTACCCCCAATCGAAATCCAAGGAGAAAAATTCCAACACAAGTTAACCATCAAATACCTAGGGATTATGCTCCATGAAATAGAAGGAATTCTCCACCACTACCAACATATAGCCAGCAGCGCCCAGAATGCCCTACACTGAATATCGAGACTGTCCATAGGAGGAAAAGGCCTTAACCTAGCCATGGCCCTTAAGCTGGTCCGAGCGGTAGTCCTTCCCAGCCTCCTCTATAGGACCGACACCTTCCACCTGTACAACATCACCCAAAAAGCCCTGGGCACACTAGATCGGTGCATAATGGCAAGCGCGAAGTGGGTATGTGGCATGCTTAGGAACACAAACAACAAGAAAGCCCTGACCGAAGCCACAGTATGGCCAGCCGACCTCCAAATCTAACGGTACTAGTACAACTACGGAGCCAAACTTCTTACCATAGGCCCAGAGCACCCCAACTTCCACAGACTTCCCCCAATGTCAGAACGAAACTAGTCAAGGCCAAAATCCCCAAAAGCGCCACCATGGAAGGTAGAACCAATAGGGCAGCACTCGAGGAAAAGGATGCTCCAAATCGACGTGATGATTCACACCATCAAAGAAGACATAGGAACCAACACTATAAGCAGGTACAAGCTCCCCCCACCACAGAGACCATAGCCCATCAGCACAAAAGGCCACCCCAGGGTGGCAAACTTCAAAAAGAAAGAACAAGCACTAGCTAACCATCCTAAAGAGTACCCCCTGGGACAGCTCACCCTGTACACGGACACGTCCCAAGTCGGAAAAGTGAGCAAAGTTAGAAACGCAGTGGTCGCCTACCTAAATGGGAAACAGTTCAGCGGAAAAGCCAAAACTCTCGGCTCAGGAGTGCACGTCTTCGACAGAGAACTAGACGCCATAGCCGAAGCCTTCCTACTAGCTGCCAAGCTCAACCAAAAGCTTCATTTTAACTCCCTCACAATGTACACCGACAGCCAGGCAGCCATCACCACCGCAGCAAACCCCTACCTAAGCCTGACCCAGTATATCGCCAAAAAGATCTTCAAAACCAACTAGGCACTAGCGAACTCCCACCTCGAAGCCCAAATTGAATGGGTTCCCACCCATAAAGGAATCACCAGCAACGAGAAAGCTGACCAAATAGCCAAAGCGAAATCCAAAAAACCTGAGTTCAACCCCAAAAAAGGAACCATGAAAAAGAAAGTCGTCACAAGGTCCGTCATACAGTCCAAAACCAAAAAACGACTCTGGAGCAAATTTGATGAATACGCCGGCAGAGAAGTCCCGAAAAAAGTATACCTGTACACCCTCATCGAAAAATTCACTGTGGCCAGAGCCTTGCAGTTTCGAACCGGTCGCGCCTACGTCCTGAACCTATTGCCCTTTCATACAGAGCAGAACATATGCACTTGCAGCGAACCCCAGACCATCGAACACTACCTACACCAATGTCCCACCCTGGCCCCTTGGAGGGTGCTCATCTGAGGGCACACAACCAACGAAATCCTTTATGAGAACCCCAAGCTGTAGACCAAACTGGTAGACAGAGGCCTCGGAAAACCCCCCTGCCCCTAGCCTGAACCCCCAAAGATCGTGATAACCACAAGAGGAGGAGCAGAGACAACCGGACGTGAGTGAGAGACGTGGAAAGGTGTTTTTGTCTTCGCATGTTTTTTTCTTTTCCTTTTTTCTTTATTCTTTGCTTGTTCTTGGTTTTTTCTTTCTTTTTTCGGCACGAGTAGGTGGAGGACCAACCTGTTTCTTTCGGTAATGTTCTTGCTTTTAATTAAGTTTAAATGCCCCGCTGGAGGAAATGGGTTGTAAAATAAGTAAATGGGGAATAAAAGAAAGGTCACCTCATGTTCCACACCCCGCTGGAGGAAATGGGATGTAAAATAACAATAATCAGAAAATCATATAAGGTCACCTTATGTTCCTGGAGTCACGACCACCCCCGCCTACAACTGAGACCCCAGTGCCTACCACTGAGGCCCTGCCTACCCCACCTAAAGTCATTGAGTCCCTCAAGGACATCCAAAAGCAATAAAAAGTGACCGCGAAAGTCCTCAGGAAACTTCGTTCGATCGCCACCACCTCTACCTCCCTCCCCGCCCCACAACAAGCCCAAGATGCGCAAACTTAGGCCCTAGTCATCTCCAAAAAACAGAAGAAGAAGGGTGGTCCAGTCACCCAGAAGGACCTCCTCCCAACCACCCCGCTTCCCCTCCCACAGTACCCTACCTACCACGACTATGAAATCATTGTCGGTATCCAAGATCCATCGGCCTTCAGCAAAGATGCGTACATCCAAATCCGTGACCAAGTCAACTCGGCCCTGGATAAAGCTAAAGCCCCCTCTTCCTTACATATCCAGAGATGCCGCAACAACAACCCCACCACACTTGTTCTCACCACCATGGAGACAGTCACCACCGCTACCGTCCTTGCCTACCGTCCCGTCATCACTAAAGCTATTGGCGAGTTTGTGGAAGTCAAAGGAATCAACTACAACCACAGATGGAAGAAGTACATCATCTATGCCATCATAACTGTTACTGCCCTAAACACCATAGGACAGATATCCTGACTCCGACAAGAGATCATATGCTACAAGTCCAGTGTTACCCTCACCGTAACCCCACGCTATCTAACATCCAGCTCCAAAATCAATAAACAGAACCACAGCTCACTCGTGATCACTGTTATCAATAACAACAATGAGGCCCGCATCCTTAAGGGCCTTACCATCCTCAAAAAAACCCATTGCACTGTCAAGTACATCCCCTTCGGCGCTGACACCAAATGCTCTCACTGCTCGAAGTTTGGACACCCGGTACAGAACTGTCAGTCCTCTCCCTGCTGCAGATTTTGTGCTGGCCCACACACAATTTTAGAACATACCTGTGGTGTCGCCGACTGCAAACAACCGAAAGGCTCCACCTATGAGAACACCGTCCTTTGATGTGTGAACTGTGCTAGCCCCCATAAAGTGAATGATCCGATCTGTATGACGATGATCCAGGCTAAACTTGCCAAGTCTAACAGAAAGGATAAGTCCACCACTATGGGAGGAGTTTAGCCTCCCTTTCTTTGCTTCAGTATTTCTTTCGCGATGTAACTAGTGTTTTCTCCTACTTCGGTAAAGTATGGAGGAAATTGCACATTTCTCTTTCCCTTTTCTCTTTTAGTTTTCACTCGGTCACATAGTCTATATAGGGGTTTTACTTTCGTTGTTTTAAGGTTTGCCTAGCGATTGTTTTTCCCCGTTTGGCTTTTGTACGTAGTTTTCTGCGTTTCTTTTCTTCTTTCCTTTCGGGTTCCCGGTACGAGTAGGTGGAGGATCATCTTGTACTCTCTGGTTATGTTCTTGCTCTTGGTAGAGTGTAAATGCCCTGCTAGGGGGTACGGGATATAAAATAACTTAATAGGAATCTCATATAAGGTCACCTCATGTTCCATACTTCCCTTTTTTTTTTTTTTTCTTTCGCAATGTAACTAATGTTCTATATACTTCAGTAAAGTGCAGAGGAGTTTGCGCATTTCTCTTTCCCTTTTCTCTTTTACTTTTCTCTTGATCGCGTAGTCTATGTAGGGGTTTTTCTTTCATTGTTTTAAGGTTCACCTACCGATTGTTTTTCCCCGATCGGCTTTTGTACGTAGTTTTCTGCGTTTCTTTTCTTCTTTCTTTTCACGTTCCCAGTATGAGTAGGCAGAGGATGATCCTGTACTCTCTGGTTATGTTCTTAGTCTTGGTTGAGTGTAAACGCCCTGCCAGGGGGTATGGGTTGTAATATAACTTAAGGGGAATCGCATATAATATCACCTCATGTTCTGGACCTTGCTAACTGAGTCACTGCCCTGGAGTTGCGACCACCCCCGCCTGCAACTGAGACCCCAGCGCCCACTACTGAGGCCCCTCCCACCGTGCCCAAAGTCCTCGTATCTCTCAAGGATATTGAAAAGCAACAAAAAGCAACGGTGAAGGATCTTAGGAAACTTCGCTCGATCGCTACTACCTATTCCTCCCTCCCTGCCCTACAACAAGCCTAGGATGCTCAGACCTAGGCCCAAGTCATATCCAAAAAATAGAAAAAGAAGGGTGGCCCAGTCACCCAGAAGGACCTTCTGCTAACTACCCCCCTTCCTCCCCCACACTATCCCACCTACTGTGACTGAGAAATCATTGTCTACATCAAAGAACCCTCAGCCTTCGGCGAAGAAGCCCACATCTAAATCTACGACCATGTCAATTTAGCCCTGGACAAAGCTAAGGCTCCCTCATTCCTGCGCATCCAACGATGCTGTAACAACAACCCCACCACCCTCATCCTCACCACCATGGAGACCGTTACTGCTGCTGCTATCCTTTCCTACCGCCGCGTCATCACCAAAGCTGTTGGCGAATTCGCTGAAGTCAAAGGAATCAACCGCAACCACACATAGAAGAAGTATATCATCCATGCCGTCCCAACCACTACTGATCTGAACACCATAGAACAGATGTCCTTACTCCGACAAGATATCAAATGCTACAACTCCAGTGTTACCCTTGCCATAACCCCAGGCTGGCTGACATCCAGCACCAAAATCAATAAACAGAATCACAGCTCGCTTGTGATCACTATTATCAATAACAACAATTAGGCCCACATCCTTAAAGGCCTTACCATTCTCAACAAAACCTGTTGCACCATCAAGTATATTCCTTTCGGCACCGACAACCAATACTCCTGCTGCTAGAATTTTGGACATCCAGTCCAAAACTACCAGTCCTCTCCCTACTACTACCTCTGCACTGAGCCCCACACAATCTCTGAACACACCTGTGGTGTCGCTGACTGCAAACAACTAAAAGGTTTTGCCTGCGAGAACACCGTTCTCTGATGCGCCAACTGCGCCAGCCCCTATAAAGTGAACGATCTGCTCTGCATTATGATGATCCAGGCTAAACTTGCCGAGTCTAACAGAAAGGACAAGTCCACGACCATGGGAGGAGTTTAGTTTCCCTTCCCTACCTTGTTTTTGTTTCTTTGCAGTGTAACTAGTGTTTTTTCTGCTTTGGTAAAGTGCGGAGGAGTTTGTGTGTTTCTCTTTCTCTCTTCTCTTTTATTTTTTGCCTGGTTACGTAGTCTACATAGGGGGTTTTTCTTTCATTTCTTCAAGGTTTGCCTAGCGATTGCTTTTCCCTAGTCAGCTTTTGTACGTAGTGGTCTGCATTTTCTTTTCCTTTTGCTTTTTTTTTTTTTCTTTTAGGTTCCTGGTACGAGTAGGTGGAGGATCATCCTTTAGTCTCTGGTTATGTTCTTGCTCTTGGTTGAGTGTAAACACCCTGCCAGGGCTATGGGATGTAAAATAACTTAATAGGAATCCGAGTAAAGGTCACCTCATTTTCTTCCCTTCCTTCTCTCTTTAGTCTACAGACTAGCTACGAGCCTTAAGAATATATTCGTTCTTAACTCTAAACTTTGGTTCTCTATTCTCTACGACATAGGAAAGTGTATTTGTGTATCCAGACTTAGAATATGTTGAGATATCTGAGTTTACTCAGTAATACTTTTCTTTGTTAAGTGGCACTTACACTTTACTGAGCTATTTTCTAATAGTTTTGTAGTGAAAGAGAGTTTTCCCCCATCATAGAAGGTTACCTATTTACTGGTTCAGTCCTTGTAAGTGAATGCAACTGATAACCTCAATGGCTGTATGAAGGGTTACCGTAATAGTATGTAGTGAGATCGCTCATATATATATGGCTATGTCTTTGGAATTAAGTTTGTATATACCTTGCCAGTATAATAGTGAACTGAGGGAGAAGTATGTCCCATCTTTCTTCTTCAAAGGGGAGGATGGTGTAGTGGTATGGCTATCCTGGTGTCGTTGTATAGTAATTTGCAATGTCATATGTTCAAATCCCACTCACCTTATTCCATACCACAAATTTCTAGTTGGTCATGTGTTTTGTAGCATAAGTTAGTTTTCCCTGACCATGCAAGGTTACCTAATTACTGATTCCGTATTATGAATCATGGATTATTACTTGGTCATGTATGGTCACTCATGTTTAGCTGTCTGGCTTGCAAAGGTCATAAGAATAGTGTTTAGATTGAATGACATATGGAAAAGTGTCATGTGGACAAAACAGGTTTTATAGAGACTTTTCTAGAAGGGAGGTAGTGCTCTTAGTGATTGGTATAAAAGAGAAGGAAATCTCGCAGTCCTGTATTTCCTTTCTTTCTTCTTTACACAGTATCTTGAGTATACACCATAGGAATAAAAAGTCATTCCCACAAACCTTCAGCACATCTTTACCTTGCTCAATGTCTACCACTTGAACTCCTCTACGAGAGTTGTGTATCTTCTTCCATCCTGATTTACCCTAAACCCCTGATACAGACTTAGCATCAGTTGTATCACTGAAGGAGTTGTCCTTTACAAGATCTTCATCCTATCATCTTTAGGTAGATTAGTGTTGAATGCCAGACCATCAAAGTCTGCATAATACTCATACATATTCCCCTTCTGTCTAAGGTTTTCCAACTGCTGGTAAGTAATATTATCCTTATCTAGATCATCATATACCTTTATTAGGGCTTCTTCAAAGGCTGACCATGTTTCCTTATGTGCTTTTCCACTCTTGAAGTTCTTCAGCCTCCTGGAGTTGTACCACTCTTATGCCAGTCCATTTAGGAATAATGCTGCCCACATGTTCTTATGGCCTTTATCCTCAAACCTATCATTATTAACCTTGAAGGTGTCTAGACATCTAGTGATAAACAGGTCTCGCTGCACATGATCATTTGCATCAAATACTTCAGGGTCTTTGAGCTTTATTAGCTTAGGCATTTCTTTTCCTTGTTGTTGCTCCTTTTCTAGTTCATGTTGTAGGGTATCAATCCTTAGCTAGAGTGTGAATCGTTCTTGCCTCAGATTTTCAAGTTATTCACTTTCTGGTACCTGTTCCTTTTTAAGGCTTTTGATTTATTACTGATCTATAACTTGCTATTGTCTTAGGTCCTCAATCTCTCACTCCTGATCAATGCTAGAATTGTAGTGTTCTCTGATCTAGTCTCTAATCCTTTAGTACTGTACGATGGCTCTGGTCTTATTGAGGTTGTAGATATCTTGGTAGAACTTTAGTTCTTCTAGACCTGGGATATCGTATGTCTCCACTGAATCCTCAGGTGGGTCTGGAAGCTTTTCCCTAGTAGACATTAACTAATGTCTATACCGTTTTACTACTAGGAACTTGTCAATACTAGGGTCTAGGATGGCAAGTAGGAGGATTCTGAGTTTATCGAGCTGGACTGGGGTGACAGGGTAGTTCTGATGTAGAACAACAAGATCATCCTTGTACAGATACAGAACAATCTTATCTTGGCTCTCTTGGTATACAGGCTATGTCTGGGAGAATAGTGACTTCAAATGTAATGTTATCAACCTTAGATTTCTGAAGATGTTATGGGAATTTGAGGGTGGCATCCTCCAATTTCTCATCTAGCAGAAAACTTACTATTATAGTATCAGTCTCTGACCACAGGTACAAGCATAGTACTGGTACTTTCCCTGGGTCTGGGGTGACTGTTACTACCTGTAGTAACTAGTACTCAATAGTTGAAGTAGATTCTATCATCCCAATAGTCGTCGTAGCGATAGTCTTTGTAGAAGAATCTGTGGATTTGTCTGTCATAGTTTCTAATACAGAAACCCTTTTTCCACTATAGCCTAGTTGCCCTCTCATGTTCTTGTTACTCCCTAGTCTTGTAGCATAGGTAGTAGTTGATAGGGTTAACTTTCCAACCACAGATACTACACCAAACTTTCTGAGCTTTTGCTAGTCTCTCAGGAAATACCTTTGGTGTTGCTGCCCTCTGAGCTGGCCTGGCCTGGACCTCTGACTTGAAATAGACTCTGTGATTCCTCTTCTAGGGGGTAGGATTTTAAGTTCTTTGGGTTCTCCTAGAGGAAGCAGGTTCTTGTCTTGTAGCAGCTTAGTAATTTCCTTGATAGTGAACTGGGGTGCCTCTCTTTGCAAGTTCCAGTTAACTGGGTATGACATCAAATGTCACCTGAACTCTAATGTATCTTCTTTGATGGTAATCTCTGAAAGATGCAGTATAGTGTAAAGGAGAACTCCTTCAGTGATACAACTAATGCTCAGTCTATATCAGGGTTTAGGGGTAGATCAGGATAGAAGAAGCTATACAACTCTTTAGAGGACTCAAGAGGTGTACATTGAGCAAGACAACAATATGCTGAAGGTCTGTGGGAATAACTCTTCATTTATATGGTATATACTTGA
>JABYPW010001896.1:0-13161 GCA_016880775.1 Phymatotrichopsis omnivora | reverse complement strand
AAAAATTAAAAAAAAAAAAAAAAAAAAAAAAGGAAAAAATAGTAAATGAATAAAATGAATGAAAAAAATGAGTGAAAAAAATGAGTGAAAGAAATAAATGAAAGAAATAAATGAAAGAAATGAAAGAGCAAAGGGAAGCGAAAGCTGCATATACAAACCAGGGGAGAAGCGAAATCGGCTGCAAAGATTCGCCTACGGCAACGGAGCAAACGTGTGGGAACAAGAGATTTCACGCCAAGCGGGAAAAACAAGATGAAGAGCAAGCCAAAAAAAAAAAAAAAAAAAAAAAAAAAAGGCTGTACGGGAGACAGGGGGTTGCGAGAGTGACAAAGGAAAAAAGAAAGAACAGAAAACATCAAGATCACGAGTGAGAAATTGTGAACATAAGGCAAACCATTAGAGGAGGATACCGGACTCAAAATATGCATATCGGAAGCCAGCGTCAGACCTCCCAACACCCCTCGGCACGACCAGCCCAACCCGTCCGAGCACCAGGCCCATACACCCGTGTGAGACGCAGACTTTCGATGTGGCATCACTTCTCAAAACCGCTAATCCTACTGCTCCTTCTAGAGTACGGTATTAACCTAGCCACCCGCCGCACTCATACCGCCCCCCCTCTGCCATGCACTCACGGTATTAGAAGGGCTTCAATTTTATTGTCATCACGATCTGTATACCTGGTACATCCGCATGGTTCCAACATCCCCGAGGGCAATCGTTTAGAAAGGGGGGAGGGGAAAAAAGGGGGGAAAAATTCAATGCTTCAATAACGATATATGCGTGTATTCATTATCGTACCTATACTATCTCAGAGTATGCATTTCAATTTTGAATTGGGAGACGTTCATGCATATTACATGTAGCTATAATAGCAATATATCGAAGTCTATATCTGTGAATGCTTTCTCCATTTTTATAGGAAGAGTTTTCAGAAGAGAGGATGCAAAAGGAACCCAGTATCGTGGAAGAACGAAAAGTAGTTCGGCTATGCTAATAGTAAAATGTAAGGCAGGAAGAAGTAAAAAAAAAAAAAAAAAGAAAAGATACTCAAAAATTATCGCCCACCTATATAAACATCGAATATCGATAGCAATAGAGATGAGCTGGCATCAACAAACATTTCCCTTGTACGACATGCGCTTGCATGGAGAATTTGTTTCTGCAAGAATAAAGTTATCATGAATCGACTACATATTAAGAATCTAACTAAAGTGGAATCAAATCTCAAAGCCACTCTACAACAGTGAGGCTTTTCTGAACATGCCATGACCTTGTACTAGTACTCCACGACCAACTTTTTTTTGGCGTCCACTAAATACATTATCCGATGCATTTGGACTGGATTTTTAATATGTAGAGCGAAGTACGTGCATAGAGTAGCTGCAGCCCTTGTCTCAGTAAATTACGTGTCATAGCTGCAAGTCTCGGTCTTATAGAAGAAGAAAAAAAATCTATTTTTCTTGAGTACGTAACCGAAGCGATACACCATTAATATAATTATCTGATTTGTTCGATAACCTTCAGAACATAAGGCTCGAAAAATTTCAGGTTGAGAAGGTAGACACGTAGCGAAGTGAATTTCCCGAGCAGGAGACAACATCATAACGAGGGCACCGAAGAGATGGCGCCACAATCGAGCTTTTCTCGAGTGATCGCACATGATTCACAAGCCGTGACGTCATTCTCTTAATATAATATACATGTATTATAGAGTACTAAGTAGTAGTACAAGTACTTGTGCTTTGACACTCGGCGTCTAAAATGTACTCTACATTCAAAGGGTAACACAGCAGGGGAAATGGCCGAGTTCGTGAGACAAGTTGCACAGGTCTCGACAATGCAGCATAGCCTCGATCGTGGAGATAAGACCCTCCCTTCCATCATGTCGTTTTACCCTTTCGGCATTCATTTATGATGAAATCCACGAGAATGATTTTACCAAGGCTCATGTTCCTTCCCGTATTTTTGTTACCTCTCGTTTGTGCACAATCCTGTCCCTCCACGCTTCAATACTCCAACCGAGCGCCATCTGTCGCCTCTGGTTACAGCGTGCAATTGATTGCGAATGATCTTGATCGTCCTCGCGGGATCGTATTTGATACGGCAGGTAACTTGTTGGTATCCGGGAACTCGCAGGGTATCGTTGGCATTACGTTCCGTGGCGGATCGGGGGTGGAATGTGTAACGGGGTATGAAACGAGAACAATAGTCCAGAATGGAAATTTGGATTTGAATCACGGCATTGCAATCTCGCCGGATGGAAGAACATTGTACTCTCCCCGCCATGTCATCAGTGTTGCTATTTATTGCATATAAGAATTTATTGGAACAAAATTCGCTGATTTGTATTCTTTTTATCGTTTTTTTTTTTTTTTTTGTGGGTCGACCTGGACAGATATGCAAGTTCACCTGAAGCTGCATACAGCTGGGATTATGACCCTGGGACTCTCACTGCCTCGGGACAAAGAGCTCTTGTGACCGGTATGGCATCAAATGGTCACATAACCCGGGCACTTATTGCTTCCTCCCGCTACCCAGGTCTACTCCTCATATCACGTGGTTCGGATGGAAATATGGACTATGATACCGAGGTGGTTTCATCGGGGAAATCTATGATTAAGGTTTTTAATATCACTGCTCTTCCAGATGGTCAGAGCTTTGATTTCGCAAGAGATGGCTTGTTACTAGGCTGGGGGCTTCGAAACTCCGTCGGTGTCGGGGAAGACCGTTTCGGTGGGATATGGTCGGTTGAGAACTCGGCAGATAATTTGAGGAGGGATGGAATTGATATTCATGAAGACAATCCAGCAGAAGAAATGAATTGGCATGGGTTTCTGAATGAAACGTTGATGGGAGGATATACACCACCAAATTATGGTATATGAATCACCTTACCTTTGCAACTTTTATATCGCTGGAAAAAACGCTTATAATTCGGTTTAAGGATATCCAAACTGTTTCACGACATGGTCCCCTTTCACGGTACCCTCCGGTTCCAGCTTCCAAACCGGTGAACAATTTGCCCTGAACCCAAACTCATCCTTCACTGATGAGATCTGCCAAGCCAATTATCAAGCTCCGCTTTTAAGTTTCCAAGCTCATATGGCGCCGCTGGATATTAAATTCCACCCGCAAACTGGAGACGCTTGGGTAACCTTTCACGGGTCTTGGAATAGAGATCCTCCCATAGGATACAAGCTTTCTGTCATACCTTTTAGTGCGGATGGTCAGCCAGTGAGTGCGAGTACCGAAAGGGGAGTGGAACGAGATGTGTTGACCAACGTGAATCTGGACGTGTGCCCAAACGGATGCTTTAGGTATTTACTATTTATCAAGGGGGCGGAGTTTTGGAATGTTGGAATGCACTAACTTTTTTGCAATAATACAACAGACCCGTTGGGCTCGCATTTGACCAGCGCGGGAGAATCTGGATGAGCTCTGATACAACGGGTGAGATATTCATGGTTACGGATCTCAACGGCGATAATTCGCCCGGAGGTGGAAGTGAAAGTGAACCATCGGGAGCAGAGAATCTCAAATTCTACTACAAGAGAATGTGCTTTATTCTTATGCTTTCGGCGCTCGTAGTATTTCTATTTTAGTCACTATCAACTTATTGCATATTTAGCGATAGTTGTACATTTATACGAATGTCATGAATACAGCGTTGTGTTGTGGTATTTTGTATGAATATATTAGGGATAAATTAGCCTCCAAACCTCCAAATTTGGGCACTTCAGCTACGGAGGTTGTTACTTTCAGTGTTTGACTATTGAAAAGGAAAGAGGGGAAAAAAAAAAAAGTCCAGAATCATGTATTATCACTCGAACACCTTTTGATTTTTTTTCTTTTCGATAGCTCTGAGCTTATAACCAATTTATTTGTTCAATAATTGATATGTATTTTATTTTATCTCACTTTCGGCAGGTTTTGTACTTAACCTTAAACGTCCATTTTTGGCGGCTATAAAATCACTGGAATCATAAGCCATCACTCGGTCGAAAATACTACCATGTGCATCAGATCATTCGATTGATTTGAGTTGCCAAAAAAAAAAAGAGAAAAAAAAAAAAAAATTAATACCGTGTCTCTATGTCGACGTAATGTACTTATACGAGTTTTTTTTTATATATACGTGAAGCTGACGAGAGTGATTTTAGGTTTTGTGGTTGATAAATCTATACGACAAAAGGATATGGACATGGGTAAAACGAGGTTCTTCACAGCCAATCATACCAATATCATCAATACAAGCTTAAAGTGTTGTCGCGTAAAATATCGGACTCGAGAGCCGTAGAGCACAGCAGCTGAACTGCAAAAAGAGATATCCTATCGCTCATGATAAGAAGGAAGGAGAAGCAAAAAGGAATCTCTTCGGCCGGAGTCGAACTGGTGGCCAGCCGGTCATTACAAACGTTGCAGCCGGGTGTGATACAAATTACACCGCAAAGAGAAGTTATCGTAGTTTAATTGTTATTAGTCTTTGCACATTATATGTTCAAATCACGAGAGACAACTTGCAACCCATTCTCCATGTGAACTGCTGCACACTTTCCACCTTGAATAGGAAGCTAAACAACAAGTCACTACGAAGTGAGCAATTGTAGGTCAAACAGAAACCAGCATGTAAGTAGCAACATATAACTTAGGTTCTGTACAGTCCGTAAATCGATTTCAAAGATGCCCACTTAAATCACAGAGCGAAACAATTGGTCACATACTTACTAGCAAATAATTTTACATGACAGAAAATATTTCCATCCCCAATCCAAAGTTATCAAATCCAATCGCAGAACTGTGTTATCAAGTGTAGAGTGAAGCATATGGAAACCCTATTAGGCAACTGGTTTTTTTTTCCCCTCCTAATCCATAACTCTATAGCCATAATTCAAGAATCGCCACACTTCCACGCACCAGGAAATCCAAAATTTTTCGGTATGAGCACTTATCTACTATCTACAATTCATTTTATACCTGATGCCAGATATTTATCTCTTCAAAACATAAATTTATATAAAAATACAGGAAGACTCAAAACCAGATGTTTCCGTCGAGTGGAAATATTAGTAGCTGCAATCAAGCATGAATACTTTGCGCCATAGCCACATAAAAGTATATGATAATTAAATTAATATCGACGAGAATAGATGGCTGCTGAAGTAGAGAACAAGAAAAGATGGAATTCGCTACTCTACAGAACCGTACACGAAAGAGAAAAAACCAGACCACCTATATACAAAGCAAGCCGCACACAAACGACCGACAGCACCAGATGCACGGAATACATATACAGACATGCCCGAACAATTTAGTATGATTGAGCAGAAAACCCGAGCATCCGAAGACACTAAAAGAGACACCAAACCCTAGGATGAACGAGAATAAACCAGAATACCCGAGGACACTAAGACAAAGGAAAAGCCACAAAGATACCACAAAGGCGTCGCTCTCTATAACAACTGCTATCTGGTATATCCACTGAGAAAGTTATCAGCCACCATACCCTTCACTATCAATCACTCAATTTTAAAAGTACACTGCCATAAACTTCTTCGTAGAAGAAACTCCGCAGTATTTGGCAAAACCCCTTAAACATTAAAAGAGAAAAATGTGGGAAAGTAACAAGCAATGCCAAAAATATATACACAAAGTTTTTAACTCTTTAAATTTTTCCAATTTGGTCTCTTGTATTCCACCACGGGTATGACATTTGGATAACGAAAGCATGGAGAATTGCACAAGCAATACCAACAACATCTTGTCCTCTCAATGTCAGTTTTTTCCCCCTAAAAGTCAGAAGCATTGCGAAACGCAAACGAGAAAATCACATTTATATCATATTTATTTACATCCATGTTTATATCGATCTATAATGCAAAAATTAAGGTTGCCCGAGGCAAGGTCTATGCCGCCAAGACATGTCAAGTAGTTACACTCCATTCCAACCCTAACCCACACTCTAGCTGTTTGGTTCCAGTTGCCATCTGAGCATTCAGAATAACTATTGATGTATGGGCTCAAATGCTTGTAAAAAGCGTGAAAAAAAAAAAAAAAAAAAGAACAAATATCCATTGGAAAAAAGAAAAACCAATAGTTCTAAAAAAGGATTTGGCCAATGAACATCGTCAACGGTAAAGGAAAATAAGTAATAACAATGAAACAAAAAATGAAGCTCAGAAAATAACGAAGCGACCAGGACAAAATTGACTAACAACCGAAAAGGAAAAGAGAAAGAAAGCGCCGATGACGATGCCCGCAGCTAAAAAGGAACCGAGGGAATAACAGCCGCACGAAGAGAAAGGACAAAACAAGTGGCTGTAACAATAGTAACTACAATCTATAGGAAGATAAAGAAAACCAAGAAAAGAAGCGAAGAGTAATGGGGGGAGGGAGGGAAAAAGAAAGATTTTGTAGGCTTAGAAGTAAGGAACAACGAAGAGAGTGCAGGAAAATGCCAATCGTAGCTTGGAATTTTCGAAGGTGGCAAGCGCTGTAGGAGAACCAAGGGAAAGGTAAGTAGTCAAGGAATTCCCTGAAAGGGAGAGAGGAGACAAAAGGTGTTGAAGAGAAGGAAGCGGGAGAGACAAGCTGGCGAGTGATAAGTAGTGATAAAAAAACAGCCAAGCTATAACGCAAACCGTGCAACAAGGAAAACGGAAAGCCCGTCACAGAGCCGCAAAGCAAACCGACTAACAATCCCCCTTTCGAAGAGGAGGACGGGATGCAGACACGGAGAGACAATGTCGCAACGGCCCGCTTGACCAAACCTCGGCCAACAGCAACCCACCCGCCCCCCGAGAAAGGAAAGACAAGCATTTGTCCATACACCGACGCGAGACGTCAATGTATTTCTACCTTCGACGAATGCAAGGGCGCGAGCATTAGCTCGTATATAACAGCGAATCTTGAAAAGATGGAATTTCAGGAAGCTCGTCACCGTAGATTGCTGCTGCTGCGTTTGCGATTGGGGACTAACTTTCAACTAAGTGTAGTTATAGAAATCAACGATAACAAACACAAAATAACAAGCATACGAATGCATGTACCTAGACATTTGGTTCGTGCGTCAACCATTTTCGACCAACCACTAGCCATATGTTATCCACTCCGGAGTGCAGCTACACCTCGATATACCGGATCTCGCTATACCAGACCCCTCGATGTACCGGATGGATTTCGCTCCAACTTGCGATCCCCGCAAAAATCTGTTTGGTATACCGAATAAAGCCTAATACCAAATCCGGACGAGATTTTACGTTGCAAGATCCCGTTACCGTGGAAAATAAATTTGATGTACCGGACGACAAATGCGATCCTGGAATAGTTACAAACGAGAAAAAAAAAAAAAAAATTATCGCGAAAGACGAGCTTATGCACTTCCAATTACATCCACTGAATAAACCCTACGACCGTGATTCCCTACTTCCCTCATACCCGTGTCCCACAATCCCCGCGATTCCCCTCCATTGCGTCTGCGACTGGTTACGTACGGGTCTCTTGGGTAGAGGAGCGGGAAGGCGTTTACCAGACATGTTACCTGAATAGAACGTAATATTATGTCTATAATTCCCTTCTATTTATGAACAGCGATCGCATATGTAGATGTGGGTACAATTTGATGGTGGTTTGATATGCCGGATGAAAAAGCACCCAATTCTTGGCATCCGGTATTTGTAGATACATACCGGTGTGCATCGATTGCGGATCCAGGAAATTGTGTTCCACAATTGTAAACACTTAAATTATGCGATAAGAACTGACCACGCTCTTATCACGCGACACGATAACGCGGAAACACTTGCAGGGAACATTAGCATAACCAAAATATTCCGCAAAGAACCTTAAGTGATACACACTTTACCTGCATTTCTACGATTTGAATGTGAGCTACCTGGAAATGGCGAAATTATTTGCGCTCAACATGTCATGAATGTAACATTGAGGTAAAAGTCTTCCACTTACTGAAAGGTAAATGCAATGTGATTTGACGGAAAATAAAAACAATGCAGAGTCCACAAAGGACACGCCAGCGTGTGAACAACTTTTTGTTCCCGAAATTCGATCTCATTTGATGGTCCTCGTTGCTAAATTACCAAGTTCGTTTTAATTTTTGGTCGCCATATTGTCCTGGATCCCGGATCCTGCTAAACGATGCCATTAAGACAGAGATAAAGTACATATGTATTTTAAGCGACTCCATACCCCGAGCCCTATTTTGATGCCATAACCGCACTGGTCAATGGAGAGGCATCGACAGGGATTTTGCGGGTTAGAAGTGTGCACCCTGCTTAGTCACAGACGCTTGGACCAGGAATCCTAGCGTGGCACCCTACCCAATCGCGCTAGCCCGATACTTGTGTTGGCACACTGGGCAAATTCTCTTAACAGCCCCTTTCTTCTCCCCTCGTTCCTGGTCTTCCTTCGCCCTTCTTATTAACCTCACCACCTCCCCATCATCCTTTTCATCTGTCCATCTCACGACTTTTCTCAGTTCTTGTCCTTCATCCTTTAACGACCTTGTCTATAACCCTAATCGCCTTTTAATTGTCAGTACAGCTCCCCTGCTCTGAGTTCCGATAACGCGTCACAATTTTGATATTGCCACTCCGTGTTTACTTTCTTGCTGTGGCTAACTCTGTCTCTGGAACTGATAGATTCATCATGCGTGAAATCGTCCACCTTCAAACTGGTCAGTGCGGTAACCAGATTGGTGCTGCTTTCTGGTATGTTTGGAAGCTTCCCAGGGCAAATATTAAAGGGAAGGTGAAGAATAACATGTGATCTCCGATAAGGCAAACTATCTCCGGTGAACACGGTCTTGATGGTTCTGGTGTGTAAGTATTCCCCATAGAGCCGATAGAGTGCTGTTCCAATTGCAAAATGTGAGCATTCGGTTAACAATCCTGTAGTTACAACGGTACCTCTGACCTCCAGTTGGAGCGTATGAATGTCTATTTCAACGAGGTAGGCACACGGATCGTATCCTCAGGGACAAGGAGTACTGATGCAATGTGATAGGCCTCTGGTAACAAATATGTTCCCCGTGCCGTCCTTGTGGATTTGGAGCCTGGTACCATGGATGCGGTCCGTGCTGGCCCCTTTGGTCAACTCTTCCGCCCCGATAACTTCGTTTTCGGACAGTCTGGTGCCGGTAACAACTGGGCCAAGGGACATTACACCGAGGGAGCCGAGCTCGTGGACCAAGTTTTGGATGTTGTGCGTCGTGAGGCTGAGGGCTGCGACTGCCTTCAGGGGTTCCAGATCACCCACTCTCTCGGAGGTGGTACTGGTGCCGGTATGGGTACCTTGTTGATCTCCAAGATCCGTGAGGAGTTCCCCGACAGAATGATGGCCACTTTCTCCGTCGTTCCCTCCCCCAAGGTCTCCGATACCGTTGTTGAACCTTACAATGCCACCTTGTCCGTTCACCAGCTTGGTAAGTTACCCTTTGCACCTGCGATCGGAGTTTTATCTAATATGATTACAGTCGAGAACTCGGACGAGACCTTCTGCATCGATAACGAGGCTTTGTACGACATTTGCATGCGTACCCTTAAGCTTGCTTCTCCCTCTTACGGAGATCTTAACCACCTTGTATCTGCCGTGATGTCTGGTGTTACAACCTCCCTCCGTTTCCCTGGTCAGCTCAACTCCGACCTGCGCAAGTTGGCTGTCAACATGGTTCCCTTTCCCCGTCTTCATTTCTTTATGGTCGGGTTTGCTCCCCTTACCTCCCGCGGTGCCCACTCATTCCGTGCGGTTTCCGTCCCGGAGCTCACCCAGCAAATGTACGATCCTAAGAACATGATGGCGGCTTCCGACTTCCGTAATGGCCGTTACCTTACTTGCGCTGCTCTCTTGTAAGTCATATTCTCCCATCAGCGAAAATTGCCCAAAATAAATTCTAACATGAATGGCAGCCGTGGAAAGGTCTCCATGAAAGAGGTCGAGGACCAAATGCGCAACGTCCAGAATAAGAACTCTTCTTATTTCGTTGAGTGGATCCCCAACAACGTCCTAACCGCTCTCTGCTCTATCCCTCCCCGAGGATTGAAGATGAGCTCCACCTTCATCGGAAACTCCACCTCCATCCAGGAGTTGTTCAAGCGTGTTGGTGACCAATTCACTGCTATGTTCAGGCGCAAGGCTTTCTTGCATTGGTACACTGGTGAGGGTATGGACGAGATGTAAGTTTTCTTGATATCCCATTTTGTGTTAACATTGAAACAATTCCATTGACGTTGATATTTTAGGGAATTTACCGAGGCTGAGTCCAACATGAACGACTTGGTCTCTGAGTACCAACAGTACCAGGATGCCTCAGTCTCTGACGATGAGGGCGAGGCCTACGAAGAGGAGCTTGCTCCTGAGGAAGAATAGATTGATGTCGAGATGGGTAGGGTTAATTACGAGGGATGGTCGGAAAAAATTGGAACGCTAGTAATTACGAGTGGTGGACGGTAGATGATGGGAGGAAAAATGCGGAACTTCTGTTTTTCTGTGTGGCTTTGGTTTTTAAAGAACCAGTAGAGGTCGCGGAAGAGGTGGTTTGGAGTGTTTACCCCTATCAGCTGCTGTTACCACTTTTTTAATGCTCTTTATCAAAGTGTTCTTTTTTTTCGATTTTCTCTGCTGTTAATTATTTTGCAGGGAAAGAATAATTTGGTAGTAAACATTATTTGGTTTGCTCTCATCTGATTGGAGTGTTAATTTCGTTTCGTTTCTTACAATGTTTTTCATTCTTTCGTTGTAAAAGTCCTGATACGATACCTGTCGATACATAAAAAGCTCAATATCATCGTTAGTAGCAACCGAGGGTTGATGGTGACCTTTGCATCAAAGATAAATAAGAAGCGAGTGGTTTTCGGTCTTTAAGCCGTTTTGCCGTGGTATTTGCCATAGACAGATCCTTAACCTGCAGCGGTTGACTTTAGTGGTCAAGACTAGCATGCAATTGCTAACCTTTTTTTGTGCTTTCCACGTTTTAAACAATACAAAGACAAATAAGAAGCGAATGGTTTTCGGTCTTTAAGCCGTTTTGCCGTGGTATTTGCCATAGACAGACCCTTAACCTGCAGCGATTGACTTTAGTGGTCAAGACTAGCATGCAATTCCTAACTTTTTTTTGTGTGTTCCACGTTTTAAACAATAGTTTATCGCTTTTTTTTTGATGTGGGGTGGTGTGTGGAAGTGGCCTAACCGTGATGGACAAGGATCCCGATTGGCGAAAACTTTTTTTTTCCCAGTCCCCATTTTCACTGGCTAAGAGTCGCAGTTGATCCAGGACTCCGCTTTTTTCTTTTCCCCCTTTCAATCTCATCTCTCCAGACGAATACCCTCGATAAATTTATTGTATTTAGGTAGATTTCTCGAAAAAAAAAAAAAAAAAAATTAATTCATAATGGCTAAAGAAAAGGTGAGAACAAGTTTTTTCCTTCTTGACCCACTTTGCTTATCGTTATCGATTGCTAATGGGACAATAGGTCTGTCTTGCTTACTCGTGAGTAAACCCGCAATTTCGACCCCGCATCGCCAAAATAGCAGATATTGAACGAACGATTCAATTCTTTCTTTGATGATTTCTGCTGCTTGACCCAATTGCTACAGACAATTGCAGTTTGCTTACTGTTTTAATCAATTGCAGCGGTGGTCTCGACACCAGTTGTATCCTCGGTAAGCATTTTGGCTCCGTTGCTATTTATTGGCTCGAGCAAACTTAATCGAAACTTGAGAACTCACGACTAATTGCTTTTGGCAATTCATAGCATGGCTTTTGGAAGCTGGATATGAGGTTGTCTGCTTCAGTAAGAATCCCACGAAAGCTACCTTTCTTGCATCACTCTGCCTTTGCGGAGAATGTGACAGGCGGAAAACAATGAGCAAACAGCTAATTGAATGGGCGTACGGCTGTAATCAGTGGCCGATGTTGGACAGGAGGAGGACTTCGAGACTGCCAGAGAGAAGGCCTTGAAGATTGGTGCTTCCAAGGTCTACATCGAGGACATCCGCAAGGAGTTTGTTGAGCAGCTTTGCTTCCCTGCTATCCAGTGCAATGCCATCTACGAGAATGTTTATTTGCTTGGTACATTCAATTGGTCCCTCTCCATGAATTATCCTAATTACTCGATATATCACAATTGCTAACAAGCCTGGTACCTCGCAGGAACTTCTCTTGCCCGTCCCGTTATCGCTCGTGCGCAGATTGCCGTCGCCGAGAAGGAAGGCTGCTTCGCCGTTTCTCACGGTTGCACTGGAAAGGGTAACGACCAAGTCCGATTCGAGCTCGCCTTCTACGCCCTAAAGCCCGACATCAAGGTCATCGCCCCTTGGCGCAATCCCGAATTCTACAAACGGTTCGCTGGCCGCAATGACCTCCTGGAATACGCCGCTAAGGTTGGCATTCCCGTTTCGCAGACCAAGGCCAAGCCCTGGTCCATGGACGAGAACTTGGCCCACTGCTCCTACGAAGCCGGTATCCTCGAGGATCCTGACCAGACTGCTCCCGTGGACATGTGGAAGCTTACCATCGACCCTCTCAAGGCCCCCGATGCCCCGGAGGACTTCACCATCTACTTTGAGAAGGGGTTGCCCGTGAAGCTTGAGCACGCTGGTGGTGCCGTTACGGATCCGTTGGGGTTGTTCTTGGCTGCCAATACCATCGCCCGTAAGCACGGTGTTGGAAGAATCGATATTGTCGAGAACAGGTTCATTGGATTGAAGTCTCGTGGATGCTACGAAACCCCCGGCTTGACTATACTTCGAGCTGCTCATGTCGATCTCGAGGGACTTGTCCTCGATCGTGAGATTCGTGCGTTGAGGGACCAGTTCGTCACCTACAACTATTCTAAAATCCTCTACAATGGGCTCTACTTCACCCCCGAGCGCGAGTTCCTCGAGGCCTCCATTGTCGCTTCCCAGAAGACCGTCAACGGGAAAGTTAGGTGCAGAGTGTACAAGGGCAACTTCCAAGTCCTTGGAAGAAGCTCCGAGACCGAGAAGCTCTATGATATGACCGAGAGCTCCATGGACGAGATTGGGGAGAGCTTCGCTCCTAACGACACTACCGGCTTCATTGCGGTACAGGCTATCCGTATTAAGAAGTACGAAGCTTTCTTTCTTTCTTTTTTTTTTTTTTTTTTTTTTTTTTTTTTTTTCTTC
>JABYPW010001895.1:0-13165 GCA_016880775.1 Phymatotrichopsis omnivora | reverse complement strand
CTATAATAGTGCTCAGCAATTATCACTCCTATGTATATGACTATAGCCTTGCTCTTAATTGTATGTACATAGCCTATCTATATAATAGCGACTGAGGGAATATAATTGCAAGGTATATATTATAGGGGTAAGGAAAGTCTAGTGGTATAGCTATCCTGGTGTTATTGTGCAGTAATGCATAATGTTATAGGTTCAAATCCCACTTACACCATACTTGAATACTATGATTTCCTAGTTGTTCATGGGTTTTATAGCATAAGTGAGTTTTCCCTAACTATATATAGTTCCCTAATTACTATTAAGTCTATGTAAGTGAATATGACCAATGATCACAATAGCTATATAAAGGTTACTCTGATGTTACTTAGCAAGTATTAGTTATATGTATGTGACTATAGACTTACTCTTAATTAAGTCTACCCTACCTATCCATATAATAGTGACTGAGGGAATATAATTGTAAATAATATATTATGGGGCTGTATAAAGGTTACCCTAATGGTACTTAGTAAGTATTGCTACTATATATATAACTATGGTATTACTATTAATTGAGTATACCTAACCAATATATATAATAATAACTAAGGGAATATAATTGCTAGCAATGTATTTTACAGCAAGATGAAGATGATGATGATGATGATGATTTATTTCCATTCAGTAAATACTCTACTTCTTCTATAGCTACCTAGGCTGTCTGCATGCAGTCCTTGACTATAGGGTGTTACATATTTCTCCCCCAACAGAAACGAACAAAGGAAAAAAGGAAAAAGGATCGAAAATAAGTACATGATGTCGTGCTAATACAGTAACAAATGCGCCATAAATGGTCAAGCATATAGCCCTCCTATTTAATACTTATAGTGAGGTAAACCTTACAATAACTACCTACTAGACTCTTATGAAGAAAAGCTTTGTAAAAAAAGGAAGAAATGTAGTATAGGAAAGAAAATAAGAAAAAATCCTTCCCTTCACTGCTTTTGCCTTTGCTAAAGCAAAAAATCGGAAGAAAATTTAATAAACTAAACTCTGCTCATAATGATGGTAACAGCTTCCTCCTTCTAGGCAGTGGCCAGTACTTTAGCTTGGATAAACACTAGGTAGGAGGGTAATGAGGCAGTGTGCTTTCCTCTGCAGTTGGCACACTTCAGGACTATATCATCACAGAGTCTTCTGATCTTCTTGTATTCATCTTGTCCACAGGTGTACTTGGTTGTATGGTGTACATCGGTGCAAATGTTACATCATAGGAGGTTTCAGCGATGAGGTTGGTGGTGACCAAACTCTTAGCAGTTGGTACAGCATATTGCAGAGTTAAATGGAATGTACTTCTCAACTTATCTTGTGTGGGTAATGATCGTAAGTCCTTGGAGAATGCATTTTCATTGTTATCGTCTATAACTATTATGACCAAAGAGGATGTGTGTTTGCCAGTTCAATTGCTTTTACATAGCAGCTATCAGGGTGTGTATGTGAGGGTGACACTTTTGTTATAGTGCTTGATTTCCCTTTAGAATATGTCAGCTTCTGTTATGGCATCAGTGTGAGAGTGGGGAACATTATGTACTAAGTACTTCTTCTACCTGTAGTTCTTTCTAATAGAGGCTGTTGGGAATTGTTCCTTGATAGTAGCTTTGATTTTGTTATGGTAGGTGAGAACTACTGATGCAGTTACATCTTTGATAGTTGTGAGAATGATTGAGCACTGGTTATTCTTGCGAACGATGATGATGTAGAGAGCTACTAGGGCCTTTACTGATACCAAGGTGTTATTCACTGTGTCCCTGAGCTTGATTAGGACAAAAGTACTAATCTTGGAAGTAGTGGTAATGATGATTTCATGGTCATGCTTTGCGGGATAGCATCAGTCACTAGCTTATGTAGGTAGTGGAGGTACGGATGCTATAGCTCTCTTTCTGTTTTGTTTTGAGACCACCTGTACCCAAGTTGCCTCGGGTGGTGGTTGCAGGTATTTAAATGTGCTCGCAGCTTGTACATTAGCAACATTCAGTATGGCGATTTTTTTTTGATCTTTTTAAAGGTCTCCTTGGCCATTTTTGCGATTTTCTTAAGGAATTCCTCAAGAGCATTGTGAGTGGTTTCAGAACATAGGGTTTATCAGATCTTGCTTAAGTTTTTATCAAGGGTGGCGATACAGTGGCATTGTGCATTATGACCTTCAAATAGGTCGGTGATAGTTTTGCTTTAGGTATTCGTTAGATCCAACAAAGAACTTAGGGCTTGGGTGATCTTTGGTAAGGTATCCATTAGGAACTCTAGCAAAAGGGCCTTGTAAAAAGCTTCAACAGAGTCGTGTTTTGCTAATTTGTACTTATAGTGCTTCGATAGCAAAAAAGCAATGGGGGAATAGTAGGTTTCATGGAGGACCTTAGCAAGCCTAGCTGCTTCTTGTTCTACTTGCTAGGAGGATAATGAGGGGGCAGTGGAGAAGGGGGTAGAGGAGCATGAGGACAACTTGATATTTGTTCAAATTTGTGTACAGTGTACCATTCTCTATCTGAGAGCCAAAGATAAAGGAATATCATGAGGTTTGATGAATGTAAAAGACTGATAAAAATAAAGAAAAGAAGATAAAAGAAAACAAAAAATGAACCACTGAAAAGTTATAACCTACTCACATCCCCTTCACCGAGAGAAGGATGTACTTGCAAAAGGAGAAAATTGAGGATATTGATAATAAGGATTACATCATCACTACCCTCTATAACTCTATAGTAAGAGCGCTCGAAAAATAAAAGATCACCCTGGATAGAATACTTCAAGCATCAATTAATGGCTAGGGAATGGGGTTACTAATAATCCCTATACCCAAAAAGGCTATGGATTACTCCTCATTCAATCCTAGCATTCAAAAAGTATTTGAGGAACACTTCCAATGTGCTATTAAAAAAGACCCAAGACTAAACTCCATGAATATGAACACAAATTTCACCCTGTGAGGTATACTCTATTAAACTCTAACCTCATAATCTATGGTATCCCTAGATAGCTCCTCTCTAAAACAATTAGAAGCTAGATATAGGACAGTACTAGAGTCAGAATATCCAGTGTATGCATAATTAAATGCAAAGGGGAACTGAAGTCCTGCTACTCTATTATAGTAGAAATTACCCACCAGACCTCCTAGATATAAAAACTAAGTGAAATAAAGTTTTCCTATTCAACAGCTTCTGGAAAGGTGAGCTAATGTACTCCACTGCCCCCTTCACCTAATATACAAAGTGATGGAAACTTGGCTACCTACAGTCTAGATACTAAGAAGTACCAGAAATGTGCAAACTTTGTAGATTGTTAACTTATACCTACAAGACCTACCCTATTATTTGCAAACAAGATAAGTCAGTAGTTTGCACTGGATACAAAACAAAAGAATAAAAGCATGGTAAATACTATGTGTACTCCTATCCTAAATACATCCACTGTAGAAAGGAATATATGGAAGACTAGTCTAGATGTGAAACTAGATAAGGAGCCTACTAAGAATATAATGTCAGAGTTATTCAAGCTAGATAAGTAAAACAAGAGGCATAACCCTAAAATGGACCCTCAAATTAAAATGGTGAAATAAATGAATAACAAATAAACTGCAACACCATAATCTTCTCAGGAATGACACCCCCAAATAATAAAAACCCCTAAAATAATAACCCTAAATTGTGTAGGAAGTAATAAGGTCTTCATTGATTTCATATAATAATAAGCTGTTGAAATAGCCACGATAATCACAATACAAGAACTATTCCTTTACAAATCAAAACTAATAGCTAGCAAGGGATATGAGGTATTCCTTCCAAGGGCACTAGAAGTAGGGAAATATATAGTGGTATTATATGTAGAGACATGGTTTTTGGATGTTTTCTCAGTTTTCCCTATTTCTCTTTCTTTCAAATTGTCTTCACTAGTAGAATTAGAATTTAGACATAAGGAAATATGATACTCATTTCACTTCATATAAATATATCACAGACCCTGATATAGCAATAGTGGACTAGATTCATACTAGTCTAAGATCTTCAAAGAACCTTATAAAATACAAATAATATAAGGGGATTTTAACCTACACTACCTGATTTAGGACCCCTTTAGAGACTACACAAACTAACAATTATAGGTAGTAAATAAACTAGTGGAAATAGTAACTGCTAACTAGTACATAGTACTAAACAAATGTGGCCAAATAACCTGTAGAGATGTTACTGGACAACAAAGTGCAGTAATCAACCTACTATGTACCAACACAAAAGGACTCCAGGAGGCAAGAACAACAAGGGTATAAAACAATGTAGGAAATGATCACCTGCCTATTTCCCTAACCACTGAAATCCTAATAGAAGCTAAATAAAAAGTAGTACTAGGCTAGTCTCTCTTCACTATTCTTAGTGTAGAGGAACCCTCTATCATATATACAGAGCTAGAATAGATGGACCTAGACTTCGATCCTAGCACTGACTAAGTACAAGAATAGCTCCCCAAAAAGCTCTTCTAACTGCACACCATTTTGACCAAAAATATCCCCCTAAAAAAATAATGTCCTATAGTAACCCCTGGTAGAATAGCAAACGCTTGGTTAAAAGAAACTCTTCTACTTATTGGTATAAAAGTATAAAAAAGAGTAAGCTTATATTAGAGCAAGGAACCAAGCCTGAAATGAGTACTTCACCACCATACAAAATGTAGAAGCTGAAAACTGAAACAAATAGGTAGAAGGAGTAGATGATGATATTTGGAAGCTCTCCTAGCTAAAAACTAGACCCAAAAATCTGAACATACCTAACATACAAGTGCCAATGGCAACAAAATATACTAGAAAGATCATATAGGGCCTATGCCTAGGAAGGATATAGGCTGACCCACCAGAACTGAGATGGTACCTGGTTGCCCTAAAAGTAACCATTTCCAAAATCAATACTATCCTGAAAAAAATAAAGAACAAGGGTACCCCAGGCCCTAACACATTCCCATATAGCATCTAGAAATAGCTAAATAACCAGTGCCTACACATCCTCTCAATCCTACTTATAGTTATAGCTTAGTATACAATCCTCATAACTAACCTCAAGGAAAGCCTTAAAGTGATTATACTAAAACCTAATAAAGATAACAACAACATCATAAAAGCCTACTAAATTATAGTGCTAGCAAACACCCTCTCTAAGATCTTTCAAAAAATTATCAACACTATGCTAACAGAGCATACCCTGGTACTTAGTAAAATATCGATATATAAATATAGAGTGATCTAAAATAGAGGTATAGAAAACACTCTCTTGATGCTATTTCATGAGATAGACATTCTACAAAAGGTAGGCTACAAGGTCACAACTATGTTTTTCGACATAAAAGGAGAGTTTGATAAAATGAGCTAGAAAAAACTATAGGACTAGCTGGAGGAAGGGGATACCCTATAGTACTTAGTACACTGGATTATGTCCTTCCTCTACTAACAGAGCATCAAACTACAGTACAGGGGTACACCAGATCAGTTCTCCTTGATATAAGTATGTACACTATAAGGATCCCTACTATCCCCACTGCTGTTCGTAATCTACATCAAACCAATACACAATGTAATAATACCTCAAAGCATCAAGAGTTACAGTGATGATGTATCGATTACTGTATTCTCCAGAAGCTTCGAAAATGACAATAGCCTCCTATAGGACAAATTCTACGATACAGAGACCACATGTAAGGAACTGGACATTATCTTCTCACATGAAAAAATATAGATAATACACTGGCTTACCTTTAGGGAAAAACTATAACCTCAACAATACATGCCCCTGCACTTTAGTACACATGAAATAACCTTGAAGGAAATAGTACATTATGTAATATACTTCTCAGACCAGAAAAAATTGCCATATTTGTAATACCAGCCCTAGATAAATAGACCCTTGAGCCTAGAGAGGACCATTAAAGGACTTAGCAAAAGAAACTAGGGCTCATAGTAAATAACACTAGAAAACTTTTCATGTTTATCATAATCCCTGAAATCCCCTTTAGAGCAGCAGTTTTTTCACATAATGCTAGGTCCCATAAGGTGCTGGATACATCATTTAACAAGTACACTATATAGATAACTAGTTACTTTAGCTCGACTCTGATCAGGCTACTTAGAAACCTCATTATAAAGGACAACTCCTTTAGCAATGTAACTGATTCTTAGTCTATATTGGGGTTTGGGGGCAAATCAGGATAGAGGAAGATATACAACTCTTTGGAGGACTTAAGAGGTGTACTGTTACGGCAGGTGTCTTCTGGGTACGGAAATGGCTCGGTAAAGTGCATGTGCCACTCAACAGAGAAACGTATTACTGAGTAAACTCAGATATCTCAACGTGTTCTAAGTCTGGATCCACAAATACACTTTCCTACGTCGTAAAGCAAATAGAGAGAGATAAAGCGTTGTTAAGAACGAATATATTCTTAAGGCTCGTAGCTAGTTTTTAGACTGAAGAGAGAAGGAGAAAAAGGAAAGAACATGAAGCGACTTTTCTTTTATTCCCTTTTTGTTTATTTTACATCCCATTTCCTCCAGCGGGGCGTTTACACTTAATTAAAAGCAAGAACATAACCGAAGAAGACAGGATGGTCCTCCGCCTACTCGTACCGAAAAATAAAGAAAAATAAAGAAAAAGATGAGCAAGCGCGAAAAAGAATAAAGGAAAAAGGAAAAAAGGAGAAAGGAAGAAAAAACGCAAGAACAAATCCCTCGCTAAGCCTTCTCGCACTCTACGCGTTCGCTCTTGTTCCTCCTCTTACTGCTATCACTACCGTTGGGGGTTCGGGTGGGGGGTGGGGGGGTTTGCCGAGTCCTTTTTCAACCAGCTTGGTCCAGAGGTCCGTGTTCTCGTAGAGGATTTCTTGTGTACTATGGCCTTTGATTAGGTTTCTCCAGGGGGCGGGGGTCGTGCACTCGTGCAAGTAATGCTGGATGCTCTGCGGTTCCCCGCAGGTGCAGATGTTTTGTTGTCGGTTGTAGTGCAACATGTTCGGGACGTAGGCTCTTCCGGTTCGGAACTGGAAGGCTCGTGCTGCCGAGTACTTATCGATGGTGGTGTACGGGTCGGGTTCCTTCGGTATCGGTTTGCCAGCATAATCTTCGAAGAGTTTCCATAGCCGGGAAGAACATGAAGCGACCAACGACCGTCCTTTTATACTTTTCCATCCAAGAGAAATGAGTCATCTATGACAAAGGAGATTACATAAGAAATAGAACCCGAAAGAAACCCTTAGAAATCCCATGACTTATTCTATCATCATCTGACGCGATCGTAACATTCCTAGGAGTTGTAACGGAAATGATCAGCGTTGTGGTCTGAGCTCGGATCGCCGATCTCGGGTAAGATCGTCATCACGCGATTACTGGCTCGATCGGCTTGAGTCATACCAACCACAGGTGACTAGTCCGTAGGAGTTACTCAAGTTCGTCCGACCATTTGAGGTACGCTTGAGAGAGGATGACGGGTGAGTCAGACCCTGACTCATCTTCATCAGAGGCGCCACATATGACTCATCCTGAGGCAGAGCCCTTTGTCACGTGGTCCTTTCGCGTGGCGCAGGGGTATACTCACAGGAAGTTGCTCAGCTAACTCTTTGACTCATCATCGCGCATGGGCCTTGGTACCGTGGCTGTAACATGTACATAGAGCAAGGCAATGATGTGCTGAAGGTTTGTGGGAATAACTTCTTTATTTGTATAGTGTATACTTAAGATACTGTGTAAAGAAGAAAAGAAGAAATATATGACCACATACAAACTCTATTCCCACTTACTAAAAACTAAATACACTCTTCCCGCAGCGGGACGGCTTACGCGCTAACTTAATAGGATGGCCTGACTACGGAAAGTTCCTCCTCTTGACTGACCGAAAGGAAATCCTCCGCCTACTCGTACCGAAAAGAAAACGCAGACAACTACGTACAAAAGCTGACCAGGGAAAAGCAATCGCTAGGCGAACCTTAAAACAACGAAAGAAAAACCCCCTACGCAGACTACGCGACCGAGCGAAAAAATAAAAGAGAAGAGAGAAAGAGAAACGCGCAAACTCCTCCGCACTTTACCGAAGTAGGAAAAAACACTTAGCTACATCGCGAACAAAAGGAAAACAAGGTAGGAAAGAAGAAACTAAACTCCTCCCATAGTGGTGGACTTATCCTTCCTGTTAGACTCGGCAAGTTTGGCCTGGATTAACGTCATACAGATCGGATCGTTCGCTTTGTGGGGGCCGGCGCAGTTTGCACATCGGAGGACAGTGTTCTCGCAGGCGAAGCCTTTCAGCTGTTTGCAGTCAGCTACACCGCAGGTGTGTTGGGAGATAGTGTGGGGGCCGGCGCAGAGTCGGCAGCAGGGAGGCGATTGACAGTTCTGGACGGGGTGTCCGAACTTCGAGCATCGGGAGCATTGCGTGTCGGCGCCGAAGGGAATGTACTTGACGGTGCGACGGGTTTTGTTGAGGATGGTGAGACCCTTAAGGATACGGGCCTCATTGTTGTTGTCGACAAAAGTGATCACTAGGGAGCCGTGATTCTGTTTGTTAATTTTTGCGCTGGATGTCAGCCAGCATAGGGTCATCGCGAGAGTGATACCGGAGTTGTAGCTCTCGATCTCTTGACGGAGTCGAGTCATTTGTCCTACGGTGTTGAGGTCGGTGGCGGTGGGAACGGCATGGACAATATACTTCTTCCATGTGTGGTTGCGGTTGATTCCTTTGACTTCCGCAAACTCGCCAACAGCCTTGGTGATGACGGGGCGGTAGGAAAGGACGGCGGCGGCGGTAACGGTCTCCATAGTGGTGAGAACGAGCGTGGTGGGGTTGTTGTTTCAGCATCGTTGGATGCGCAAAAATGAAGGAGCTTTAGCTTTATCCAGGGCCGAATTAACACGGTCGCGGATTTGGATGTGGGCGTCCTCGCCGAAGGCCGATGGTTCTTTGATGTCGACAATAATTTCTCGGTCGCGGCGGGTGGGGTAGTGCGGGAGCGGAAGCGGGGTGGTTGGGAGAAGGTCCTTCTGGGTGACCTGGCCACCCTTCTTCTTTTGTTTTTTAGAAATGACTTGAGCCCATATATGACCACATAGATTTCCTTCTCTTTATATACTAATTGCCAAGAGCACTACCTCCCTTCTAGAGCAGTCTCTCTAAAACCTGTTTAGTCCACATGACCTTTTCCCATATGTCATTCAATCTAAACACTATTCTCATGACCTCTGCAAGGTATATAGCTAAACATGAGTGACCATACATGACCGAGTGATACTTCATGATCTATAATGCAGAATTCCAAAGAATATGACTGATAATAGGAAATACAAGGGGAATATAACAAGTAGGAGAGTACATAGCCACTGTTCATCATAGTATCCCCCTCTTTAAGCTGGAACTCCTGTGATAGCTAGGAATACTTCTTCTCTTAGGTGGTCATCTCTTACATTCTCTACTATCCAGCACAATCTTTCCCTCAGATTTCTAAGCCAGATATATGAATGTATCAGTGTGTAATACTGGCACACTACTGAGTAACTCTTAGCTATATCTGGTAGTATCTTAGGTAGGTGATCCTCCTTCATCTCTAGGAGCTGCGGATTGATAGGGACTGTTAGTATCAGTCAGGGGGTGTATCCACTATAACTAGTAGATACTTTCGATATTGGTGCATACTGCTAATAAGGTTGGTCAGGGTCCACTTCAACCACTGGTGAACTAAGGGGTGATATAGGGGAAATAGGTGGCAAGACCTATTCCTCCCATTGCTAGTACTGCCGGTTCAAGGTGAGCCATAGCTAGGGGGTATAAAGTGGTGGCTCCTAGGGTTGGGGCTTTTTTCAGAGTGAGACTGGTGCCAAACTCTGGTTTGTGATGGTTTTAAGACCCAATGCTGGAGGGTTTTTAAGGGGTTCCTCCTTTACTATACTATCTTTAGGGGAGGTGCAAATTTATCTATACTGGTCAAAAATAGGTATGACCATGGTAGGAGATTGGGAGACCTCTATCATTTCCTCATCTGTATTATAACTTGGGCTTGTTGTAGAAGCAGTGGTGGAACTGATCAGTAGGCTCCTAGAAGTGCTTAAGGTGCTAGGAAGGCTCCCATATAGGCTTAAAGTAGCTGACCCATTTGATAAGGTAGCGAGGAGCACCACTGCAAAGGTGTTTACAGTCAAGAACACTATTAACTTCATACTCTTGATCTCATTCAATGACAATTGGAGGAGGTGGAGGATTTCAATGGCCTAGATATAGTTTATATTTGCTCTCTGGTTCTAGTAGTGAGATGTGAAACACTGGATAGATCTTCATAGAGTAAGGAAGCTTGAGTTTATATGCTCAAGTTTTGACTCTCGCTAGAACTTTGAATAGACCAAGTCTTTTGTGATCAAGTTTCTTAGATGGCCTCTAAGTGTGCAGATTCCTAGCATTCAGCCAAACCTTTTCTCTAACTTCTATTACAGGTGCCAGTTTCCTTGATTGATCTGCTACTTCTTTCAAGCTTCCTAGTATATAAGCAATTTCTGCCCTCCATAAGTCATGCGCTTCCTGTAGTCTGGTAGAAAGGTGCTTAACACTTTCAGGTGTGTTTGACCTTCTCATAATGTCTATATATATCATAAAGTGTGGGTGATATCTGTAGTTTGCATAGAACAGGTTAGCTTTTATAGTTGCCTATGCTTAGTTGTTATAGCTGAACTCTGTAAGGAAAGCAGGGATGCCTAATCATCCTGCTAATAATGGCAATAAATCCACAGATATTATTCTCAAACTGAGTTTGTTCTTTCTGTCTGACCATGTGTCTATAGGTGGTAGGCTGTGCTAAGATTACTCTTAATTTTTAAAACTTTGTATAGGGACTTCTAAAATTCTGAAACAAATTGGGTACCATGATTGGAGGTAATGTCCTTTATTAATCCATGATATTTCTATATATGATGTAGGTAGAGGGTTGCTACATCTTCACTTGTTACTTTTTCTATTGTAGGGATGTAGTGTGCCATTTTGGTCAGGCAATCCCCTACTACAATGATTGCATCATATTCCTTGCTTACTAGTAGTCATACTATAAAGTCTATGGATATCAAGTTCCAGGGTTTCTTAGGTATTTCCAGGGGTTTCAAAGTGCTAAAAGGTGCATGTCTGACAGGTTTTGCTCTTATGCATGCTTCGCAATAGCTGATGTATCAACTGATGTATTTCAGGATTCCTGGCCAAAAATAGTTCCTTGTTATCAACTTATATATCTTAGCTCTTCTAGAGTGTCCAGTGGCTATATGATCATGGTTTTGTTAGAGAACTTCCAATTTTACATCTAGATTATCAGGGATGCTAACTAGGTTATTATACAATAACAATCCTTCCCTGATCTCATAATCTAACAGTTCCGCATATCTCGAAGACTTTTCTCCTTTCTATAGGGCCTGCAGAATTGACTTTGTAGTAGGGTCCTTGTTATAAGACCTTGTGATTTTCTCTTTGAAATATTGATTTTGCTTCACTTCTACCATTGTTAAGAAGATATGCAGGTGCAAGCTCACTTGTAATGCAGGGTCCAAGTTGCAGGGTTAGATGTTCATCTATTCCTGTTGAGCCAGACATTTATCCCCTTCCTTTGGAAGATCTCCAGATCTTCTGGTTAAAGAATTAGGTTTTCTCCCCTACTTTCCTAGTCAATAGCATATCTAGAAGTTTAACCTTCATAGGAACTCAGGCCACCTTACTTGTCAGCAATTTAATATTCTCTTAGTCATAAAATATTCCAAGTTCTTGTTATCTGTTATCACTTGAAATGGGAATTTTGAGTATACGATATGCTTTTCCCATTCTGAAATCACAAGAATAACTGCTAACTATACCTTATCATACACTGGATAGTTGCACCATACGGGGTTAAACTTATTAGAGAAGTATGCCACTGGATACAAAACTTGTTTTCCATCATAATGCTAGAATTTCTGGGAAAGAATACTTGCTACCACATGATCTGATATGTCTATTTCTACAATAACTGGTTTTCCTAGATTGAAGTGTCTCAGGGTTGGCACTGACGTGAATACTTCTTTCAGACTTAAAAAAGTAGCATTTACTTCCTTCATCCATTGGAATTTTTGGTCCTTTTTTCAATAACTTTGTTATCAGTGATACTACTCTTGAGTATCCTTTGATAAATCTCCGGTAGAAGTTTGTAAATCCTAGGAACATCTGAATATCCTTTACTGACTTTAGTGTTTCGCATCATAGTACTGGTTATACATTTTTGTTGTCTATGGCAATGCCTTCAGGGAAGATGATATATCCAAGGAATCCCATTTCTGTGACATAGAATTTACACTTCTCAGGTTTATAATAAACTTTGTTTTCTTATAGTTTTCTCAAAATTGTCTACACATGGCTGATGTGCTCTTCTAGATTTTTCAAAAATATCAATATATCATCTATATAGACAACACAGAAAATATCTAAATGATCTTTGAGGATGCTGTTGATGAATGCTTGGAATGTTGCTGGTGCATTTGTGAGAGTAAAAGGTATAACCTTGTACTCATAATAACTATACCTAGTGTAGAATGCAGTCTTCCATTCCTCATCTTGTGCAATTTTGATTGAATTATATACCTATCTCAGATCTAACTTGGTATAGATCTTTGCTTCTTTCAACTGTTCTAATATTTCCTAGATTACTAGCAATGAAAAGTGATTTATGATCCTGACTTTGTTGAGTCCTTGATAATCTACACATATGTGGAGTGATCTATCCTTCTTTTTTACAAGTAATATACATATGCCAGCTAGAGTCTGTGTCTCCTGGATGAATCCTTTTCCTAGGTTCTCTTTCAGGTACTTCCTTATCTCTTGTAGCTATACCTCGAATAGTCCATAGGTAGATAACTATTGTTAACGGTGCGTATCTCAGGAGGTAGAGAAGTACGGTAAACACAGGTAGGCACGAAGCTATAAGTATTACTGAGTGAACTCAGATATCTCAACTTATTCTTCTCAACTAAACAAGTGTTTCCTCACGTCTACTAAGAGATTTGGAACGAAGATAATAAGTCGCAAAGATAAGGCGAAATATATTCTTAAGACTCGAAGCTAGTCTCGAAGCTAAGGAAGAAAGGAAGGAAAGACAAAGGAGCGTCCAACAG
>JABYPW010001894.1:0-13173 GCA_016880775.1 Phymatotrichopsis omnivora | reverse complement strand
GGGTAGTTGCACTGTGCGGGGTTGAACTTCTTAGAGAAGTATGCCACTGGGTGCAAAACTTGCTTTCCATGCTCGTGCTGGAACTTTTGGGAAAGGATGCCCGCTGCCATATGATCCGATGCGTCTGTTTCCACAATAACCAGTTTTTCTGGGTCAAAGTGTCTCAGGGTTGGTGCTGATGTGAATGCTTCTTTGAGACTTATAAAAGCAGCGTTTGCTTCCTTTGTCCATTCGAACTTTTGGTCCTTTTTCAATAACTTTGTGATCGGTGATATTACTCTTGAGTATCCTTTGATGAACCTTCGGTAGAAGTTTGCGAACACTATAAACATCTGAATATCTTTGACTGACTTTGGTGTTTCCCATCATAGTACTGCTTCTACTTTCTTGCTATCCATGGTGATGCCTTCTGGGGAGATGATATATCCGAGCAATTCTGTTTCCGCAACATGGAATTCGCACTTCTCAGGTTTGCAATGAACTTTGTTTTCCCCTAACTTTCTCAAGACTGTCTGCACATGGCTGATGTGTTCTTCCAGGGTTTTTGAAAAGATAAGTATGTCATCTAGATAGACAACACAGAAAATGTCCAAATGATCTTTCAGGATGTCGTTGATGAACGCTTGGAACGTTGCTGATGCATTTGTGAGACCAAAGGGCATAACCTTATACTCATAATGACTATACCTAGTGCGGAATGCTGTCTTCCATTCCTCACCTTCTACAATACTGATTGAGTTGTATGCCTGCCTCAGGTCTAACTTGGTATAGATCTTTGCTTCTTTCAATCGTTCCAATGTTTCCTGGATTAACAGTAATGGATAGCGATTTTTGATCGTGACTTTATTGAGTCCGCGATAATCTACACATAGGTGGAGTAATCTATCCTTCTTTTTCACAAATAATATCAGTGCGCCAGCTGGAGACTGGGACTCCTGGATGAATCCTTTCACCAGGTTCTCTTTCAGGTACTTTCTTAGCTCTTGCATCTGTACCTCTGATAGTCCATAGGTAGGTAACCATGGTGGTTCACCTCCTTCGACCAGTGGAATCCTGTGATCGATTTTTCGGTGTGGTGGTAAAGTGTCCGCTTTCTATTTGTCAAAGAGGTGCAAATATTCGTAGTACTTTTCAGGTACCAGTTCATCTGGCGGTACTATGTCTGGTGTCTTCCCTTCCTCAATAGGTTCTATAACACTAATAGCATACAGCTTGCTGTGTTTTCCTTGCTGCCATTTTCTCAAAGGGTACTGCTCCAATGGTGGTGATGTTGATTCCACTTCTCCCTTCCTCTTCCAGGAAGGAGAGCTGATTTCTCTTGAAATCCAATTGCGCTTGATGGTGCTGTAGCCACTGCAATCCTAATAGGATAGGACAGTCTTCTATCTTCATGATGTAGAACAACACATGTTCCTTTCTTAGTCCAACCTGGATATCCACTTTGGTGACCTTGGTAATTTGTCCGCTGCTTGCTTGCCTTCCATCGAGAACTGTCAAGGTTCTTGGGGTCTCTAACTTTGACATAGCGAAACCATTTCTTTGTACAAATGTTTTGTCCATAAATGCAAAACCGGTTGCCCCTGTATCCAATAGGGCATAACACTCCACAGTGTTTATTCAACGTTACTTAGACTATCAAATGTTCTCCCTCTGAAAACATTTCTGACTTTTCTGTTCTAGCAGCTTTCTGGGTAAGGCTTTTCCCTTAGGTTTTCCTTAGAGCTAGACCACCATCTAGTTTTGACTCTTGGAGTTTCCCGACTGGATTGTAATGGTTGCCACTTTCGTGCTAGTGGTCTTTGCCTCTTTGCTGGTTTCCTTCTTTGGGTAGTTCTTCATGTAATGTCCCTCTTTGCCACAATTGAAACACAAGCCTTTGTTCTTGCAGCAATTCCTCTCTTCCTGAGTGATCTTTTCTTTCTCCTGATGGTGTCCCTTCTGGTGGTAGGTGCTGAACTTTTTCTGTTTCTTGAAGCCTTGCTTCTGCTGTTCTTCTCGGGACTTGCTGGCAGGTTTCTCTTCTTTTTTTGGAATTGACTGAAGTTGACTTTCCAACTAAATACACAGTTGTGTGAACTCTGAGTATGTCTTAGGGAGTTTTGACTGGTGGGCCAGGGCTTCATGAATTATTCCTTTCAGCCCTTTCTTGAACAGGAGTATCCTCATCCTGTCATCTTCAGGTAGATTGGCATTGAATGTGAGACTGTCAAAGTCTGCACAGTACTCAGACACATTCCCTTTCTGTCTGAGGTTTTCCAGTTGCTGGTAAGCCATATTATCCTTATCTGGATCGTCATATGCCTTCCTCAAAGCTTCTTCAAAAGCTGACCATGTTTTCTCAGGTGCTTTTTTGGTCTTGGAGTTTTTCATCCTTCTGGTAATGTACAATTTTTATGCTGGTCCTTGCAAAAATGATGCTGCCCACTTATTCTTATGGCCCTCATCCTCGAACCTATCCTTATTGACCTCGAAGGTGTCCATACACCTCGTAATGAATAGGTCCAACTGGGCACGGTCTATCCTATCGAACACTACGGGGTCCTCAAGCTTTGCTAGCTTAGGCATTTCTCGTGCTTGTTACTCCTCTTCCAGTTTTTGTTGTAATGTGTCAACTGCTAACTGGAGTATGACCTGCTCTTGCCTCATGTTCTCTAGTTGCTCGCTTTCCAGTACTCACTCCTTCTTAAGGTTTTCAATTCGTTGCTGATCCGCAACTTGTTGCTGTTTCAGGTCCTCAATTTCTTGCTCTTGATCAACACTGGAGTTGTAATGTTCTCTGATCCAGTTTCTGATCCTTTGGTACTGGGGAACGGCGTGTCCTTTATTGAGGTTGTAGATATCTCGCTAGGACTGTAGTTCTTCTAGGCCTGGGATAGGATACGCTTCTTCTGTACCTTCTGGTGGATCTGGAACCTTTTCCTTGGTAGACATTGACTAATGCCTATAACTTTTTACTGCCAGAAACTCATCAATGCTAGGGTCAAGGATGGTGAGTAGGAGGATTCTGAGTTTGTCGAGTTGGACTGGGGTAACAGGGTTATTCTGATGTAGCACAACAAGATCATCTTTGTACAGATAGAGAACAATCTTATCTTCACTTTCCTGGTGTACTGGTTGTGTCTAGGAGAATAGTGACTTCAACTGCAAGGTTGTCAACCTTAGATTTCCTAAGATGCTCCAGGAATTAGAGGGCGGCATCCTCCAATTCCTCATCTAGCAGAAAACTTGCGGTTATGGCATCCGTATCTAACCACAGGCACAAGCATAGTACTGGTGCTTTTCCTAGCTCTGGGGTGACTGTTACCACTTGCGGTATCTAGTACTCAGTGGTTGAAGTAGACTCTGTCGTTCTAATGGTCGTCGCAGTGATAGTCTTTGCAGAAGAATCCGTGGATTTGCCTGTCACAGTTTCTGATACAGAAACCCTTTTTCCACTGTAAGCTGGTTGCCTTCTCGAGTTCTTGTTGCTCCCTAGTCTTGCAGCATAGGTGGTGGTCGATAGGGTTGACTTTGCAATGGCAGATGCTCCACCAAACTTTCTGAGCTTTTGCCTGTCTCTCAGAAAATACCTTTGGTGATGCCAGTCTCTGTGCTGCCCTAGCCTGGACCTCTGGACTGAAATGGACTCTGTGATTCCTCTTTTGGGGGGTGGGATTTGCATGTCTTTAGGTTCCTCTGGAGGAAGTAGGTTCTTGTCTAGCAGCAGCCTAGTGATTTCCTCGATAGTGAACTAGGGTTCCTCTCCTCGGAAGTTCCAGTTGACTGGGGATGACATCCAATGTCACCTGAACTGTCATGTATCTTCTTCGATGGTGATTTTTTCTAGATGCAGTATAGTGTAAAGGACAACTCCTTCAGCGATACAACTGATGCTCAGTCTGTATCGGGGGTTTTGGGTAAATTAGGATAGAAGAAGATACACAACTCTTTATAGAGGACTTAATAGGTGCACATCGAGCGAGGCAACAATGTGCGGAAGGTTTGTAGGAATAACTCTTTATTCGTAAGGTGTATACTTAAGATACTGTGTGAAGAAGAAAGAGAAAGGAATACAGGACCACGAGATTTCCTTGTCTTTTATACCAATTGCCAAGAGAACTGCCTCCCTTCTAGAGCAGTCTCTATAAATCCTGTTTTGTCTACATGACCCTTTTCCATACGTCATTCAATCTAAACACTGTTCTCATGACCTTCGCAAGGCAGACAGCTAAACATGAGTGACCATACATGACCGCGTGATAATTCATGATTCATAACGCGGAATTCTAAAGAACATCACTAACAATAGGAAACACAAGGAGAATAGAACAAATAGGAAAGTACATGACCACGGTTTATTACAAAAAGTAAGTGCTCCCCCCTACAGATCCCAATCTTGTACCCCTATCTCTTCCCCCTCAGTCCCAAGTCCGTGTAGCTCATATGGACCTTAAGTATATATAGTTATCTAGTTGGACATTTCTTTCACTGACAGAGATCCTGTTGAGGGACCATCTCTGCCATCTCCTTTGTACTTCTCTCCTTTTTCATTATCTCCATTGTAGTGATAGTGGATTCATAGGGGAGGAAATAGCTTTTCATACTTTTTCCGATCTTAAACTTTAGCCTTCTATTTTACCTGATTTAATTTTGAATGGGTGGTTTTTGTAATGGAAGAGGACTACTTATATGTATGCCATAGTGTTTTACTACATGTAGATTGTTTTGTAAATGGGAGTTTAGAAAATGAAAAATGACTAATTGTTATCATCATCTTTGTCTTTGGGAAGAACCAGAAATGATAGAACATGCTATATATTACTACTACACCTGGATTTTGGAAAGGGAAAAGTTCCTGCCTACCAATCGGACCTTGACAGAGACCTTTAATAGCCTATCACTGCTCAAAAATCTCCTGGACTATCTGGCCGTAACCAAGATAGGGCTCCCCCACAATCTGAGCCAATAAAGATTCCAAGTAGAAGTGATTTCTCCCCCCTGCAGAACATAGTCTTGTACCCTGATCTCTTCCCCACCAATACCTAGTCAATGCAGTTCATGTAGACCTTGGGCACATACAATTATATGGATAGACACTTCTTTCACTGATAGAGATCCTGCTATAGGATCATCTATGCCATCTCCTTTGTACCTTTCTTATTTTTCCTTATCTCTATTATCAAGTAATACTGGATTTGCAGAGGAGGAAATAGTTTTTTAAACTTTCTCTGATCTCACACTTCAGCCTTATATTTTTCCTAATCTGATTGTGCATTGGTAGTTTTTGTAAAGAAAGAGGAGGACAAATTTCAGGTACGCCGTAGTCTTTGACCTCATGCAGATTCTTTTGTAAACAAGAGTTTAGAAAATGAAAAATGAGTAATCATCATCTTTGTCTTTAGTAATAGAGTTTCCACATTCTTTATCTTAGGATGAGGATATTCTAGTGGTATAGCTGTCCTAGGGTCCTTGTATGGTAACATAGAATATCATGGGTTTAAATCCCCCTCACCCTATTCTATACCAAGAATTTCTAGTTAGTCACAGGTTTTATATTCTCAGTGAGTTTCCTATAACTGTGTAAAGTTGCATAATGACCGATTCAGTCCTTGTAAGTGAATGTGACCGGTAACTACAATGGCCATATGAATGGTTACCCTGATGGCACTTAAGAGATATATCGCTCCCTCTGTAAGTTATACCATTTGATTAAGTTCATACAAGTGCTGCCATGCTAGAGAGTATGACTAATAGGAAAAGAGTATGCACATTGTTTGGCTTACATACTTCACAATTGTCTCACTCCTTGTTTTGGAAATATCTTGATCATTGACAATTTCAAACCTCAACATTTAGCAGATGTCTAGTTGTGCCACTTCCCCCTCTCCCCCCTACTTCTCCTTTCCCAGGGGTTCCTCTGTGAACTCCTACATACCTCAAGCGATAGAATAAACTGGAGTACTAAAGAAAATTCATAATGACCTACTGAACTCTATTAGTAGTAAACTCTTAGGTCATAATGGCAAAAAAGAGGTTGTCTTCATAGGAATAACCTAGGGTGGAACCCAGGTAGTAGCCACCTATAATGCCACTAACCTGCTTACTTTCTTTACAGATGACCTCACCAAAATCAAGCTGTCACTAGAAATTGTCCATACAAAACTCGATACCATCATTACCGGCTAGGCTGATCTTACCAGTCAAGTCACTGCTCTAGAATTATGACCACCCCTGACTATAACTACCAAGACAACAGCACCTATGGCTGACAATCTACCCACCCCCCTATAACTCCTTGAGTCCCTCAATGAAATCTAAAAACAAAGAAAAGTGACTACACAAGATCTTAGGAAACTTTGATCGATTGTGACCACCTCCACATCCCTCCCTGCTCTCTAACAAGCTCCGGAAGCTCAAAACTAGCCCCAAGTCATCTCTAAAAAACAAAACAAGAAAGATGGCCGAGTCACCCAAAAGGACCTCTTCCTGACCACCCCTCTTCCCCTCCTACACTATCCTACCTTCTGCAACTGAGAAAAAATTGTCGATATTAAGGAACCATCAGCCTTCAGCGCGGACACCCACATTCAAATCTGTGACCATGTTAACTCAGCCCTGGATAAAGCTAAAGCCCCCTCTTTATTGCACATCCAGCAATATTGCAACAATAATACCACAACAGTCGTACTTATTACCGTGGAGACTATTACCATTGCTGCCATCCTCGCCTACTGACCTATCATTACCAGAGTAGTTGGCAAGTTTAGTGAAGTCAAGGGCATCAACCATAACCACATATAGAAGAAGTACATTGTCCATGCTGTTCCCACTAGTACCAACCTCAACACTATATGATAAATGTCATACCTCTGCCAGGAGATACAATGCTACAACTTAGGTATTACCCTTATAATGACCATATGCTGGCTAACATCTAGCGCAAAAATCAAAAAACAGAATGACATCTCCCTAGTTATAACTGTTATTGACAACAACAATGAGGCCCGGGTCTATAAAGGCCTCACAATCCTAAACAAAACCCATCGCACTGTGAAGTATATTCCCTTTGGCGATGACACCCAATACTCACACTGCTCAAAGTTTAGACACCCTGTCCAGAACTACCAGTACCCCCCTTGCTTATGCTTATGTATAGGCCCCTATACAATCTCTAAGCATACTTATGGTATAACTAACTGGAAATAACCTAAGGGTTTTAGCTGGAAAAATACAGTACTCTGATGTACAAACTACATAGGCCCCTATAAAGTGAACAATCTAATCTGTATGACCATAATCCAAGCTAAACTTACTAAGTCTAATAGGAATGATAAGTCTACCACCATGGCAGGAGTTCAGTTTCTCCTTCCTACTTTGTTATTTCTTTTCACTACTTAGGAACCTGTTTGTTTCTTTTTGCTTCTGTAAAGTGTGGAGGAGTTTGCACATTTCTCTTTCTCTCTTCTCTTTTTTTTTTTTGCTCAGTCACATAGTCTGCATAGGGGGTTTTTCTTTCATTATTTTAAGGTTTACCTAGCAATTACTTTTTCCTGGTCTGCTCTTATACGTAGTTGTCTGCATTTTTTCTTTTCTGCATGAGTCAGTAGAGGGTTTCTTATTGGTTTCACTGCTATAACACTCTTTTTTCTTCCTTTTCTAATAGTTAGTCAGTCCTATTAAGTTAGTATTAAGAGATACCCTACTGGAGGATAAAGTTCATTTATTTAGGGAATAGAATTTGTATACTCTTTGCCTTTTCCTTCTTTCCTTCTTTAGCTTTGAGACTAGCTTCTAGTCTTAAGAACATATTCACCTTATCTTTGCGACTTTACTTCTTCACATTCTATCTCTTAGTAGATATAGAAAGTCTATATTTAGTTAAGAAGAATAAGTTTAGCTATTTGAGTTTACTCAGGAATGCTTATAGCTTTAACCTGTGAGGACTTTACCAAGCTATTTTACCTCTTGCGATATGCACTGTTTACAGGTGTAACTCCAGCTGATAGATTAGCTACACTCATATCTATTTTCTTAAGTCCCTCTTCATATTTTTCTGATGTAATTGATTTCGTCAAGGAGTATTATACCCTGCTGTTTAGTTATTTAGATTTGTCTTTAAGGACCCTTTTTCATTTATATTAGTTTATGTTCTGCTAATTTTCTGTTTTGTAGAGGAAATGGTTCCTTATTACTCCATAGCTTATAGTAGCTGCAAGAGGATATTATTTAGATTACCTTTTATGTTGTAAAAATAAAAATAAATTACTCCCCCCTTAGCATTTGTTATCATTTTCTTCCCTTCCTTCATTAGCTACATTCTCAAGTCTTATACCATGTTGGAGCCTTAAGAACATACTTTACTTTCTTTATTCAAGATCTTTATTCTAGCCTTATACTGTATGATAAAAAATGAATGCACAAGTAGTTATAATGTACTGGATGAGATATCTGAGTTGTCTTAGTAATACCCTCTTATGAATCTTCTTGTACTAATACTTGCATCTACATCCTTCAAGGGTCTCCTATTACAAAAATGTTCTCTATTTAAGAGCCTTAAACTAGTGCTCTAGTCATGCCCTTTATTATTTTCATGAATCTCAATATGAGTGATGTAGGCTAATATTGTATATACTCAGAATCACCTACTAGTCCTAAACATAATTATTAATACTATGGATACTTGTAGTTCTAGCATATTTGCTAACCTTAAAGTACGCAAAGGATGCTCATGATAACTTATGCCAGTATGTTGTGTACATGCAAGTGGAGGCCCTCTATCCCAAATCCTATATAGTACTTCGAGTATCAGTTTATCTTATAGTGCTGTTACGTACTAAAGGTCTATTGAATTATTTATACTATATTGATGACCTAAGACAATAATAACAGCAAATAATTAAGTGTTATACTGTCAGTTATATAATTGGATTAAGCAGGGAATTTGTCGAAAATGAACCAGTTAGGGGTAAAACTACATAATTGGCATTTTCACGAACACTGAAATGAAAACTGCTAGTATTAAAAGACAGCAGAAGATATTTGTCTTCCTCTAGGCTCTTACATTTATTTGTTCCTAACAGAATCCACTTGTACCTCTACTTTACATGTAGTGTTAATAGAGAGTGTAATATCACTTCCTTGTTGGATTCCTAAATCAATGCTTCTGAGGTTATATTTATAGCTAATAAAGATTCCTCTCTTATCTCCATATGTGGTATTACAGCTTCAATCCAGACCTTGTCTTCCAAACCACCTTTAGCAGTATTCACAACAATAATAGCAAATAATATTACTGCTTCCAGAACCCAATTCATCTTTGTAACTTACTTAGGCTATATGTTTTCAGAATCTATTTTAACTGGAATAAAACACTTGTATTTGTGGCAAATGCTGCCTTATTACCAATAAAAAAATGGGCTAGATAGAAGGCACCAGCCAAGGCAGAACAGTAAAATTAGCCAACATAAGGTGTATGAAAAGAACACTATAGAAAGTTATCAAATAATTTTGTCCATTTCCTTCTCTGAAACAATCTCTAGTAACTTAATATATCAATAATATAGTGTCAATTATTGGCCCCATATTAAGAACATGTAAAGCATGGTAATGGTTTTCTTCATTACTCCTCAAGTGTTACCCTCTCACCTGAAAGAGGCAATATGAATCTAATTTTAGCCAACAACACCCCAACAACCACGATATGATTAGTTACAATAAGACCATAGAAGGTAGTAACCTATTCAGTGGATTTTTTTTAAAATGCAAGGGCTCTGGTTTATATAATTAACTATGGTCATGTACTTTCCTACTTGTTGTGTTCCCTTTATATTTCCTATTATCAGTGGTGTTCTTTGGAATTCCGCATTACGAATCATGAAGTATCACTTAGTCATGTATGGTTACTCATGTTTAGCTATCTACCTTACAGAGGTTATAAGAACAGTGTTTAGATGGAATGATGTATGGAAAAGGGTTATGTGGATAAAACAGGTTGTACAGAGACTGCTCTAGCAGGGAGGCAGTGCTTTTGGTAGTTGGTATAAAAGAAGGAGAAATCTTGTGGTCCTGTATCTTTTCCTTCTTTCTTCTTTATGCAGTATCTTAAGTATACACCATAGGAATAAATGATTATTCCCACAAAAGCATATCATTGCCTTGTTCCATGCACACCTCTCGAGTCCTCAAAAGAGTTTTGTATCTTCTTTTATCCTGATTTACCCCCAAATGCAGATACAGACTAATACTTAGTTGTATTGCTGAAGGAGTTGTCCTTTACATTGTATCCAGGATTATCGGCCATTGTAAAATATTTGTAAAGCTCATAGCTTTGCTCAGCTACATAACTGTATTTCTTAGGCTAATGAACAAATTACTTAGTTAAGCAGCAAACCTAATATATCTCCATCTCCAGAAATCTGTTAAAGGCCCAGCATATATCTGGAGGAACAAATTAATTATAAATTAAAAGTATAGAAGATGCTAGATATTGAAATTTCTGTAGGATCAAAAAAACAAATATACTGTTAATGGTGCGTATCTCATGAGGTAGAATTGCTCGGGAAAATACAAGTAGGCATGAAGCTATAAGTATTACTGAGTGAACTCAGATATCTCAACTTATTCTTCTCAACTAAACAAGTGCTTTCCTATGTCTACTAGAGATGGAATGTGAAGAAGTGAAGTCGCAAAGATAAGGCAAAATATATTCTCAAGACTCAAAGCCAGTCTTGAAGCTAAATAAGAAAGGAAGGAAAGATAAATGAGCATCGAAACTCTATTCCTATTACTTAGACTAAATACACTCTTCCTGCAGTGGGATAGCTTTTACCATAACTTAATAGTATGGCCTAGCTACATGAAGTTTCTCCTCTTAACTAACTGAAAGGAAATCCTCCACCTACTCGTACTGAAAAGAAAATGCAGATAACTACGGACAAAAGCTGACTGGGGAAACACAATCACTAGGTAAACCTTAAAATAATGAAAGAAAAACTCCCTATGTAGACTACATGAATAAGCGAAAGATGAAAGAAAAGAGAGAAAGGGAAACGCGCAAAATCCTCCTCACTTTACTAAAGTAGAAAAACCCTGGTTCTATCGCAGAAAAATAAAAACAAAGTAAGGAGAGGGGAAACTAAACTCCTCCTATGGTTATAGACTTATCCTTCCTATTAGACTCAGCAAGTTTGGCCTTGATTATCGTCATATACATCAGGTCATTCACTTTATGGTGGCTGGCACAGTTCACACATTAGAGGATAGTGTTCTCACAGGCAAAGCCTTTCGGTTGTTTGCAGGTGCCATCACTGTAGGTATGTTCAGAAATCATGTGGGGGCCAGCATAAAGTTAGCTATAAGGAGGTGACTGGCAGTTCTAGGCAGGGTGTCTAAACTTCGAGCATCAGGAGTATTGGGTGTCAGTGCTGAATGGAATATACTTGATGGTGCGATGGGTTTTGTTGAGGATGGTGAGACCATTGAGAATATGGGCCTCATTATAATTGTTGATAATAGTAATTACAAGGGAACCTTGATTCTGTTTATTGATTTTTGCACTAGACGTCAGCCAGTGCAGGGTTATCGCTAAAGTGACACTGCAGTTATAGCATTCCATTTCTTGACGGAGTCAAGACATCTGTCCTACGGTGTTGAGATCAGTGGTAGTGGGAAGAGCAAGGAACATGTACTTCTTCCATGTGTGATTGCGGTTGATTCCTTTTACTTTGCTAAACTCGCCAACAGCTTTGGTGATGATGGGTTGGTAGGCAAGGACCGCAGCGGTGGTAACTGTCTCTATGGTAGTGAGAATGAGCATGGTGGGGTTGTTGTCGTGGCATCGCTAGATAGGCAAAAAGGACAGGGCCTTAGCCTTATCCAAGGCTGAATTAACTCAGTCATAGATATGAATATAGGTATCCTCACTGAAGGCTGATGGTTCTTTGATATCAACAATAATTTCTCGGTTGCGGTGGGTAGGGTACTGTGGGAGGGGAAGGGGGGTGGTTGGGCGTAGGTCCTTCTAGGTGATGAGGCCACCCTTCTTCTTCTGTTTTTTAGAGAGACAAAGGAGCGTCTATACTCTTTTCCTTTAGTCACACTCTCTAGCAGATGGCTTTGCGCGAACTTAATCAGATTGCCTAATTAAGAGAGGGAGCGATATATCGCTAAGCACTGTCAGGGTAACCCTTCATATGGCAACAAAGGTACGTCGAAACTCTTTTCCTTTGGTCACACTCTCTAGCAGGCAGCACTATTTGCAAACTTAATCAATTGCCATAACTAAGAGAGGGAGCGATACATCACTAAGCACTATCAGGGTAACCCTTAATACAGTACGACAAAGGAGCATCTATACTCTTTTCCTTCAGTCACACTCTCTAGTAGATGGCTTTGCACGAACTTAATTGGATGGCCTAACTAAGAGAGGGAGAGATACATCGCTAAGCGCCGTTAGGGTAACCCTTCATATAGCCTGACTAAGGAGCGTCGAAACTCTTTTCCTTCGGTCACACTCTCTACTGGGTGGCACTATTTGCGAACTTAGTCGAATGGCCTAACTAAGAGAGGGAGCGATACATCGCTAAGTGCTGTCATGGTAACCTTTCATACAGTGACAAAGGAGCATCTAAACTCTATTCCCATTATTTAAATACACTTTTCCTCATAGTAGGATGTCATTGCACTAACTTAATAGGATGGACTAGCTAGGTTCAGAAAAGGAAGAAAAATGAGCGTCATGGCTACAATAAGGAAATCCTCCACTCCTGCTGTTCCCATTTACCTTAGAATCAAAGAAATCCTCTGCCTCGCCTGACCGAAGTTGCTTATCACCAAAAGAAATGCTCGCTGACTGCAACCGTGGGAAAGAGGGGTCGGACACCACTACATCCTTAGTTACATTGGTGTGACACTCCGGGGGGCCTGGGCACCCCTCCTATGAGCTCTGAGAGTGTCGCGTAGTATGGGCAAGCGCCCCAGGCTCTATGTCCTTAAGCGAGGTGGGCAGTTTTACAGTTGCTTCTTGCTCAGGAAGCATGAGCATGGGATAGGACACCACTGTGTCCTAAGCGAGAGTAGAGGGGGTGGTGATATCGTAAACAACTGTCTATACGGTATATAGTACTGGCACGAAAAAGGTAAGTGTTACTGAGGGGGACTCTAAACCCGTCAATAGTGACTACCGTTCAGGGCCTA
>JABYPW010001893.1:0-13175 GCA_016880775.1 Phymatotrichopsis omnivora | reverse complement strand
GAACTAAAGTGCGTTAGTTTTGTCAGGGAAAATATACTGCATCTTTGGTTCGATGCTCTTGGCTATTGGCTTAGCCTCCTGCAAGAAAGAGGTATTTAAGAAAAAGTGGTATTAGAAAGATATGCGCCAAGCGACAGGCATTAAGGAGGTTTTCTTTTTTTTTTTTTCCTGGGCCTGGTATCTCCACCCTCACCGTCTATTGTTCTATTGCCTTTAATCTACAGTGTACGTCGGTTAAAGCATCATCGCATCTCAGCCATTTTGCACTCCTCGCACGTGCTGAAGCTACGCACTGTCAACGGCGGATGACCATATGGAATTTAGCCGGATTGAGAATTTCACTTTGCGGAGAAATGTTTTTCCCGCTTACGCCGCGCGCCCCTTGCTTTTTCCTATTCCGTCACTGCCAACTGGAGTAATTCCCGCAGGATTTGAACGTTCAAATTTCATCCAGATTTCTTAATTTGAACGTTCAAATTTAGAAGTACAGATCAGACAAAAATTTAGAAAAGCAGCTTAACCGCTGTCTAAGTTTGAAAAGTGTGTTGTACAAGAGTACATGTACATATGCACACATGTTGCCAAGCTTTACTGCAGAAACCATTGATAACTCACCTCAAGCGTACCAATCATAGAGCAGTTGACGCGGGGTGTAACCTGCAACCTGAAATTACAGGGTTCGAACACCAGTCTTCTTAATTTGAACAGCTTTCTAAATTTTGAAAAGGGGTCGGCACCCCTTTTCAAATTTAAAAATCTGAAAAGGTGGATTTATTCTTAATCTGAACACCTTTCTAAATCTGATCGCCTTTCTAAATCTGAACGTTCAAATTAAGAAATCTAATCAGCGGGAATTACTCCACTCTGTGCATTTCCACGCGGGTTACGTCCGAAATACGCGGTGTGGACCCCTCCCCTTGACTCCTTTGCCATGCAGAGCTGTTCCACATATATTTGGTGAGGTTAACGGATGCAAATTTATACAGCATTCTGCCCCGGTTTAATTCCTGCTTTGCATTCCGTTTTTTTTTTCTTTTTCTTTTTTTAATCTACCCTCGTCTATAGAAGTTTCAGATTTAGTGGGTTCTCCGTGACTCAATTCCCGAAAATCGACCGCTTTGGACGCTTCTTTCAGTTACGGCAAACGCTGTTAAGCAGGCATTTATCGTGGGCGATTCAGTTCATGTAAAATTCATCCTAATATCCGCTCTGGTATCTCTGGGAAAATGGAGGAGCCTCATAACTTGAAAAATCGAGTGATTCCTTGTGATTCAACACAGCGGCGGTTAGCCCGAAGAAACCGACCCTTAGGTAAAACATATCTTCCGAGTTAACCAGAGAGGATTGCCTTCTCTTCTCACAATTTCCGAGATGACTTTTCCATATTTTATACAGTCGATGCTGCTCTTTCCCCCCCCCCCCCCCCCCCCCACACACTATAGGCTAATGAATATGAAAGTCAAAGCTGGACAAAAGTCCCGAGGTATATATGTCACCCTTCGACTTAGGTGTGTGGGGTGCGAAAACAATGCTTCGGAAAGTATATATATAAGCTCGATGTGTATGTGTGAGCAGGTCGCGGAGGTGTAACACTATTTGCGCATGTACTCGCCGCCACGGGAATGTGACGAGCCATTTTGGAAATATATATACAAGTACAAGGACTAAGTACATGTAGTTGAATCCAATTCGCTGATTCATACTTTGTTCAAACCTCGCAGGTACGATTCCTGCAGATAATAAAGCCATGCTGTCAGAGATCATGGTAAAGAAGGCCGATCACGACTCATACAGTGCAAGTGAAGCAAAAGGAGAATAATGGATGGTGAGGCTACGGAAGGTAAGCTTGCTCTTCGCTAAATATGGTTTCTCGACATTTTCTATAGTTTTTCCGAGTGGCAGTCAGGTTACTCCAGGTGTTGGCCCCGAAGGTAAATTCATAACTTGTGACGTGTTCGATTCGTGGCACCCAATTCGAAGGCAATTAGAGTTGACTTTCGTCTAGTTTCGCTTGTAGGAAGCTAGTTTCGGATGTGGTTGTTACACTCGGCTATGTAGGCAATGGGTATGGCAATAGGGTTTCGAAGAAGCATACTCGATAAGCGAGGCTTCTTGGGTTGCTTGGTCGTTTGCTAACTCTGTCACTTATTTGATAATTTCTCTGTCTCTCGTTTGCTGCTCTCTTGTTTGTTTTGCCTTTGTATATAGGGAGGAAGATCTACTTCGAAGATGGAGGGGAAATTCAAGCACGTTAAGTTTTTCCTTCATATACCATTATATAACTCAAATACATAAGGCTTTGCACATGCATGATTTTGATTGTCCGGGACCCAAATCTTATTCGTCGCTACATGTATAAGTACATCAGTATTCCCCAGACAACAGAGCGATATGCGAATATACTTTTTTCTGGTGCGGGGTGTTTCGGGGGAAAAAAAAAACAAAAAGAAAACAAAAAAAAAAAAACGACCAAAGTGGTATATAGAGAATTGTTGTTGCATTCAATACTTTGTGCTTTTCTTTGTAACATGGTGCTAGTTTACTTTTCGACTTTGTCCCCTTTCTCTTCTATTTTGCCTTTCAATTTTATTATCGACTACCCAAGGCCCCGTTACTCACTTGTATAAGATAGATGCGTGTTGCGTGGAGGAATTGAATGTGGTTGATTGTATGTTGCAGTACACAAAAAACAAAAACGGAGCCGGAGAGAGAGTATGGTCATGTTTGGGTGGGATGATTTGTAAGCTGGAAAACACTAAGTTAGTGGCGTGGACGGAGCTTCTTCCGGGTATACACTCCTGGGAATGAATTTTGTTAGTTTTATGTAGTTAGATTTTTTCTTTTTTTTTTTTTTTGTTCGTATCGTAGCCTCCATCTGATGCGAACTCGTATCTTCAACTACTCTGCGTGTATGCGGGATCTGAGACTTACCCTCTCAGATGCTTCCGGCCACTGCCCAATTGTCGCACGCAACGTGCTCGCTTGTAGAAACCCATCGCCATCGGAGCGAGCCCGACTACCTAAGATTTGCTCGACCGCCATTGTCCGCAACGTCCCCCATCGGTAACGGAAATTCAGTAGCGACAAAGAATGGCTCTCGATAGCTTGGAAAAAGTGTTGATATTGTTTCGCCTGTTTCAGGTGTTCCCCGCGTTCATGATGGGTTTGGCTGCGGGTTACATTTTTCAAGAGTTCATGGAATTTAAGTACTGGCCCCCTCACAAGGTCATCGTCACGCATGTCACCGTAAGCCTCTTTACTCTTTTTCTCTTTCTTTGCCCCCACTTTCTTGTTCTCCTTTTTCTTAATTATCGCTGTTGACATGTGTTCGCTAGTCTGCGTTAGCGTATTTTTTTACCCTTTCCTGGCTCATCGCAACGTGCTTCTTTGCCTCTACCTTCCCGCAGGTCGCCGTTTTCCTCGACTTTGCCATCTTCGCAGGTTACTTGGTTTCTGCGTTCTTATTACACTGGGATAGCTTATGCGATATGTAAGAACACGGGCTCACGGGAATACTCGCCGATAGCCCGCAGCTACATCTCCTAAAAAGTATCTCTAAGGTGCTCATGCAAAAGCTTACAGTGATGTCGCTTGAATGCAATAGTTATGGCCCACGGCGTTACCTTATGTTTCTGTACCTGCTGCCGACTATTTTTGTCCCTTCCGAGTACAACATATGTTCGAAAACCCCGATGAGTGATACCCCCACCGATACACGTCCTTTGAACAACGAAAGGATACATTATATCAGAAACAAGCGATTGGTGAAACTTCTGGTTGGTCCGGTGTTTATTCAGATGTAATTCTTCATGTTACCTTGTAGATTACCGATATTGGAAGCTGACGATGAGGAAATCACAGCGTGTTGTTCTTCACCACCACCATTCTCTCTGCGTTTGTTTGGCGGCAAACAAAAAGCGTACATGTCCTTATACAAGTATAGCGTACCTGGAGAAAGTTCTCCAAAAGGTCTCGTGACGACAACGACCGAATGAAGCTGCATGCCCGTGCTCAGGAATCGTCGGGAATAGCTTGGGACAGCATGGGACAGCGTAGTCTAGTTAAAATCCAATATTGATCTTCATTCCTTTTTTCCCCACCTAGGTTGTGATCTTTTCGGTGCTGGGTGCGGTGTCATACTCTTTCTTTATTACCAAATAATAAATCGCGGTAATATTTTAATGTAAATTAACGAATGACCTTGTTCTAGTACGTCGTTATCGAAATGGCAATAGCAGGCTGGCTCGTTGGCTAAGATTTCCGGTGAAAGCCAGTCATGTAATATGAAACGAAGAGAGCAATGACTACCTTGTGTTGCCTTGAAAAATCCATGGCGCCTTGTTCCTGGTTCTGCATGGGTTTTTATACATGCGATTCTCGAGATTCGTTTACACAAAACTGTGTGCCTTTGTGCTTTCTCATCTCCTACCGCGGTCCAAAAAACAGTCACTTTGCAAAGTATATCCACCTCCGAAATTCTCCAAGGGAAAACTCAGCCACTATCCAAGCCACCATTGAGTCTACTTATACATATGGCTTAAGGTTCTTTGGTTGTATAGAGTAAGGGTAGTGGACCGGGTATTATATTTGGCGAATACGAGGGGATTGGATAACCTAATTGTATCTTGTGGTGCGGGAGTGTGGAACTACTCGGGGAAGTGGGAAGAAAGGAATGACCCTGAAATGCGTATATTGAAGAGCCGAAGGCTTTTTGATACAAGTCCACTACTTCTCTGCCAGAAAAAACATATCCCGAAGTCAAAATTAAGTTTTCCTCCGCAAAGCAAGATATGCAAGGTATGTACAAAAGCTAAAAGTCCCATCCTACGAGCTATAGAGTACCATTTATTTTTCCCTCTTTGTTTTTCACTTTCTACTCAATTAACGAAAGCCACAACACAAACCCCCCTTAACACCCAATTTTCAGGTAACAAACCCTTATCGCCACGCTTCTGGGAGTCTTTTGATGTCGGTTTCTCTTCAATTGCGCTTATGCTACTACGTAATATTGATTTTAGTTTGTAAAGTTTCTTCATTTGGAAGGGATTGCTTTGACATGCTGGTTTTCTGGGCTCATGAATATTAATTAAAATAGAATTAAAGTTTTTAATATAACTACCGTAATCGCGCATACTAAAAATTTTGTTGTAAACTCATATATCGTATATGTATGTGAATGTACTGTACATGTACATGTACGTACACCTCTTCTAGATGTTGCGTAGGTGCAAAGAAGCAGGTGATATTACACTAGCTAAGCGATTTTCACCGCCATGGGGTGGGCTGAACTCTTTATGAACTATCAAGGACTATCAAGAAACTTTACGGAATCCGAGCGATCAGAGGTGGGGCTCGTAATAATTTGGCATATGTTTTTCTAAGAGCCAAAAAGCCATTAGGCGTGGAGCAATAAACATTTTATGGGAGTATATGCCTATAATTTTTGTTTATTATTTATGTTCATACGCTCAAATATGACCGAGCGAAGGTACCAATAATATGCTTGTCAATGTGAAAAACTCTTCGGTGTGGTTTGACATATTTTCGAAGCTGGCTAAATACACTTAGGTGGCTAGGTTTGTATAATTAAAAGTGGCGTCTTACAAACACTTTTTTCCTCGCACAAACCCAGGAGGCTTTTGTCCACTATCACCTACCATAGGTATGCGCCCCTCAATTGGATATTTTTAACTACCGCGCAGAAACTATCTTTAAGGTACGTATGCAACCGTAAATATGTTCAACGAAGTTAACAAAAGCAAATATACTGTATATCCTTCCCTGGTTTGGTTCCCTCTCACGTTATAGGTATTCCCCTTACCCTTGTCTGCGGAGATTCCCCGATATCGCGGTTTTTGTAGCCTTACCCGCCGCTTAGATTACTAGAAAAAAAACAGTTTTGAACGTGCTTCTCAGCTAGAGCAGACGGCGGAGAATTCAGTTCATGTGAAAGTCTTGTTGCTCCTCGCTCCGGTATTACCAGGCGAAATCGAGAGGCCTGATAAATGAAACACCCGAGTGGTTTCCTGTAATTCGGCAGCGGCGGTTAACCAAGTTTAATTGACTTTAAAGTTTTAAGATATTATCTGCGTTAGTCGGAGAATGCTTGGTCCGTCAACTGGAATTTTTGAATTGAATTTTTCCTTATTATTATTATTATTATTATTATTGTTTTCCCCTGTACATTAAATACCACTTTTTGCACCCGCTTTCCTTCAGTTATATTTCTGTGTTTGGTAACTCTCCAAAAATATACCCATGTGTTTTTCTTCTTCTTCTTCTTTTTTTTTTTTTCAACTTCTGGAGCCGGCAGCCGTATAATGTTTTTTTTTTTTCATTAGTTGAACCGGTGTGCTCGCATATGTACTTAGTACATGTACTTCGGAATGACGCTTCGCTATTCCTGGTAGATTATTATATATAAGCACTGTATCTTTATTGAAAGTTTTCTGTGGGTTTTCACTGAATACTGAACACTACCTCCAAATCATGTGCATTCACTCGACGGCCCTAGCGGAGAGGTACTTTCTTCTGCATGTGTAAACAGTTAGTTCCTGACTACTGATCTCTCTAAAAATAGTATTGGTGTTGTAATCAGTAAGTCTTACCAAAGGAAATATTAAAAGTCCAAAGAATAGCGAAATACCTAAAGATGAAACAAAACCATTACCGCTCTGAACGAATCGACAGCTACGCACCTTCACAAGATCTATAAGAGTTAAGGCTTTTTTTTTTTAATGTCGCTAAATGTTTCTCGAGAACAGTTGCAATTTCCCGTGATCCTAGCCTCGGATGGGCATAACCCCATGACGTTCCCAAAAAAAGAAAAAAAGGGAGAAAAAAAAGAGAGGCAAAAAAAAAAAAAAACATTGAACAATAAGTAGAAGGGGGATACGGAATATGTACCTTTCCTGGAGTTTGAACATCCTATTTACTGGAAGAGCCAGCAGTACCGTTTTTTGAACCCAGCGATCCCCATAGATCCAATTACCTGGGTCATTGAGTATCATTCCTTCTAGGTTGTATTTTCTAGGGTATTCTGGACACGAAAACCGCTATTGCATAGCACGATGCCCACGCCAACTGAGTCCGCTTTGTTTAACGTCTGTTTAAATAGCGTTTACGCAAACGAAGGGTGGAGCTCATCCGATTTTCTGGGGTTCTAAGCGTGGTACATGTAATCTAGTACATGGGTGGTGATGTGGATATGATAAAATACTAAGAACCGCTAGAGAAAAAATACTCGTATATGAAGGTAGGTCCAAAGGACGAGGTGAATTTATATGCAGCTGGAACCACAAAATCTAAACCTCTAACTTTGTTTCTGAGGAGTGAAATAACACGTCACTAAATGATGTAAATAGGTTGTGAGCACTAGCACAGATCGGACTTTGTAAGAAGCTAGTTTCCTCAATAAAGGGAGTCTGGGGGAGGGGGGGCCGGAAACAAGAATTTTCACACCGTGGGGGAAAGGACAGAACCCACGGTTCGCAAAGCAGCGAGAGCATCGCCTGTGATGAAGGTGTGTAGATTGGTTGTGGGAAGAAAATTGTTTCTCCGAGGCAAACGTTTTTTTCCCACTGAATCGTTAACCATAATTCCAGCATGTGGGAGATGGCAGCACAAGATACAGGAACAGAGTTGGTTAAAATTAAGTCAAAATAATAATAACTAGTGTTCCCAATAGCCCGCCCTTAAAATCCGGCGGGTCGGGCGGGCCGGTTGTTTCACATTATATGATCAATAATTATATATGTAATTAAGTTGACTTTTGCGAAGAATTCGATCATGGACAGCGACTACTCACCTACCTCTACACTACTACCTGATTCATGCTACCTCCACACTAGGATCTGAATCATGAATGCGGTTATGCAATTCGACGGTTCTCCCGGCCGTGTGAGGGCGCTGCCACCGTCAACGACATGTACATGTATAAGAATTCAATTACGGATCCTTGCAGCCCACAAACCAGTGTTTCCCAGAGCAACTCTCATATCACGACTTGTCACACCACCAAGCAAGCGAAGGTATCCCTGCGATATTCCTGTTGTCTCTTTTTGGTTATTAACTAATGTTGGGCAACAGATTAGGGTATTACTATGAATGAGAGTATATGATTCAAAGGCTAAGAAGTTGACTGTGATTTTATCCAAGCAGATTTGAACTGCAATCATGAATGGTCACTCGAGATACCAATGGAACTGAAGATGAGCTGAAGAAGTTGTATAAACTATTAAAAATCCTCCTCTCAATTACAATTTAAATAAAATTGGCACTTTGTTACTCTAAATCTCGAACTATTGCCTTAAAACCATCCAGATGTTTACTTTGGCCGGTACACCATAACCCTAATCCTACGGGCTAATATACTCGTAGCATAGAAGAGGTCCGCCAATATCCATGACATCCGCGATAGTAGCATTTGGAATAATTCCATACATATTGAACTCGTTGTTGAGTGTACCGTTAACCCAGCCCGTGGCAGGCTCTTCGCCGGTCGCGTAGCCGGATATGTCGGTCAAGCGGTTGTCGAGGTTAAGTTCTTGCCATTGCCACTATAGCTGGTCGATGAAACCGTAGTGAAGATAAACGAGTGGGTCTTTATTTTACATATTAGAGGCAGTTATTGTAATGGTTAATTGGAGTTACATACCACCCATGCTTTTACGTTAACCTGGTATTTTCTAAGCAGAGCAAGTGTTCCACGAATGAAATTAGAAACATGGTCTTACCAGGAGAAGAGGCAATGTCGAACATTTCACCTCCTATTGTAGGTACTGTTTATTATCGTTGAACAAGAAACTCTTTGGAATGATATAACTTACCGACGCCCCCTACGGTTTAAAAAGAGTTGGCAATCACACCCGCAGCAGCAAACCGATTATTTTGAGGGATTCTTAGGCACTCACCATGGCCGGCAAAATGCGGATATTCCCCGATACATGGCCAAGCTTCCGCGTAACTAATTTTCGCAAGGCATTCATTAATAGAATTCTGATCAGCACCCCTGCTTGGTTGGTCATCGATTAAACGCGAAAGGCAATGGTCGGTATTATTAGTACCCGGCCCAACATGCAGAGTGTAATTTGCAAAAGGCCCATCGGTAATACATCCAGCTTGGCTACCGGAACCCCTAACGCCATTGCCTCCAAAGCCCACAACGGAATCGAAGACAACAGACTGATTGAAGTTTCCGGCATCACTAATTTCATCCCATTATCTTTTCCGAAGTTGTTAGTTCAATGATTTAAGGTAATGATCCAAGAACTGAACGTACTGATTGCCTCCCGTGTAATTTCATTCATCGTGGGGAAGTTTCTGGTGGGTGTACACCAATAAACGGTGGAAAGGAAGGAACCAGCCCTGGTAGATTGTTCATGTAAACAAAATAAATAAATTATTTATGTGTGTAAAAATTGTGCTATATTTACGTCAAGATGGATCAAATCTGATTGCAATTGATGCAATTTCTAGAAATCATCAAATTTGGAGTTTGAGCGGGACGTTACCACAGCTCAGCATTGATATACTCCGTTTTTTCAGCGTCCGTAATAGATTGACTGCCAATCGTGTTAAAACTCCAAGAGAACATGAAATTGACTGCGCTCGGGAACGCACCATGCTTTTCGCTGAATTTTCTGTGTGCAAGCCTGACGTTTCTCGACCGGAAAACCGAGAGCTTGGGAAGCTAAAAGGAAAGCAACTATCGTAAACTTGAAGGTAAGTTGAAGAAAATCATAGTGTCGGAAATACTTGATAACCGGAACTTGATGATTCTTCAGAATTGTGATTTCTTCAATTGAGCAACGACGAGAGCCCTCTTTATAATCTCTCCAAGATGACCTCTGTTGTTATTCCTCGTCATAAAGTAACTATACATATTTAACTAACCATGCTTGTTACTGTGGATTTTCCCTGATTTCCGGTTACAGACAACCTTTAACTATCTTCAATGCGTAAAAAATCAGCGATTTTAGAAAAAAAAAATAATCAGAGGGACCCTGTTCGCGAACTCAGGATGCCCGACTACCGATGCCCCACTATGACGCGTAAGCGTATCCTCAGAATAGAAAGAGGTTAGAGTAAACACGCAAGATAATACAAACTTCCTCCCATGGTGGTATCCGGATTGAGAAATTAACAGATTCACTCAACGGCTAAGCACTCACAACAAGCTAGTCTAAAGTCAATTATATCCGCTTTTTCTCTGATTTTTTTCTGCGGTGCTTGCGTCTTCATACATCGCAGCACGTTCGTAGTGCTCCTGGATATCGATATAATGTTGCTCCGGAGGTCTCAACATACGCTTTCGTGACCTCATTTTCCTTATCATCATAGAAAGTTCATTCTCGCAAATATGTCAAAAAGTACCATTTACATGTATTTCACATATATATATATATATATGTCCATAATTTCCATAGCTATGAGAATTTGAGGCTAAAATACCGAACCTGTAAATTTCAAGTGTTTAACTGAATATTTTCGCTGCTGGTTAACGGTAATTAGAGCAGGAAAGAGATCTTTTCAAGTAATCATGGTACGAGATTCCTGAGAAGGGCTGAACTGAGCTCAATTCCAAATACCGTGCAGGTAATGATAACTATACAATGGAGTAGTCCGAAAAGTAATAACGTACTATAAAAAGAAAAAAGAAAAAAAAAACAAGAAAAAAAGAATAGAATGAAGGAAGGAATGAAGGGCAAAAAAAGAAAAAAGGAATAAGAAAGAAAAGGGAAAAAAAGCGTGCTATGAACCACGGTAACCTCCGAAATGGTAAGGCTTACCATCAATTGGCCATGACCAAAAACAAAAAATTGAATCCTGTCTTGTGACCGCAATACAAGAACCTTAGCGACCATGTTATACGTATTACGGAGAACTTGTCGTGATTTAAACCCCAGGTTTTTGGTACGAAAGGGAGGCAAATCTCTCAATTATGAATCTCATGCATTTTCCGTGCCTGGTGCATCTTCTATATTTAATATTCCGGGTGCATATTGTCCCAAATTTGAATATTGCAGAGCAATTTAGTAATCCATAATACCTTGCCATACCGGTACGAAAATCCCGAAAAAAGTATCAAAACCTCGGTTATCCAGAAGATCCATTTTAGCACGAAGGAATTAAGTTTTACATTTCAAGGTTTCTTGATGTTTTCATATCCGGAATAATAAGCTTCCCAGCTCTTTTGACCTACCAGAGTAAGGATTTTCATGTACTTAATTATTGCAACCCGTTGACTATATATCGTGTTAGATACCTTAATATTTTAGGCTTAGTTTTCTTGCATTGGTTTGATGTTGGAATAAACATGCGTGAGCGTTTTTTTTTTTTTTTGTTCGGTTTTCGTTGCCGTTGTTCCTATTTTCCGTTTTGTTAGCTTCCTTTTGTATTTTTCGGTCAATATGGGATTTCGGGATATGCGCGGGGCTTTCTTTATCCTCGGGAATGTTTCCCTAGTCTCCGTTTCTGTATTTGCGTTACTTCTTTACTTCTAGCCGTTACGCTTCGCAACATCTCACTCGGTTTTCCGCTCGCCGGTATATGTATCGCGGGCGTTCGCCCATACGGCTCTTCTTTCTTTGTTCCTTAGCCATCTTTGTCTTCGTGTTATAGAATACAAACTATTCTCCTTCTTTCCATCCACTTTTCGCGACCGGCTCAACATCTGAATCCCTACCGTCGAGAGATAACACATCCCAGTATCAGGTGCCTTTAGAATTTAGATTCAGGGTACGCTGAGGGCCGAGGCACATCTGTTGAGCCGGACGCGAAAAGTGGATGGAAAGAAAGGGAATAGCTTGTATTCTATAGCATGAAGACAAAGATGGCTAAGGAACAAAGAAAAGAAGAGCCCGTATGGACGAACGCCCGCGATACATATACCGGCGAGCGGAAAACCGAGTGAGATATCGCAAAGAAATAACGCGAATGCAGAAACAGAGACTAGGGAAACGTTCCCGAGGATAAAGAAAGCCCCGCCGCATATTCCGAAATCCCACATTGACCGAAAAATACAAAAGGAAGCTAACAAAACGGAAGATGGGAACAACGGCAACGAAAACCGAACAAAAAAAAACGCTCCCGCATGTTTATTCCTACAACATCATATCGTCAAGCGAGCGATCGGAGGACGTTGGATGTGAGAACTGGAGTCCATGCCAAGCCCTATCGAAATTGTTTACATAGGATTTCTCCTGAAGGCGCATCAGTTGTAGCGCGTCCCATTGCTCTCTAACACGAATTTGCGCAAAAACCATCCCGCAAGTAATTTGGACAAGGGGTATATATGTAGGATATGCTTGCCCAAGAGTTCACGCATTTGCTCTCGAATATCAGGTTTTCAAATGTGTGCTTTAATATGTAGGAGGCTAAGTGACTTACTCCGGGAAATAGGAAGTATATTAGGCACAAGTAGGAATGTTCCGTGCTTAAACTGTTGCTTTTTAGCCTATTCTGTCAGGGGTATCCTTACATCGCTGGATTTATGGCCTCGAAAATTTAAACTTCACTTGTAATATCACCGCTTATTAAAACTTGAGGCTAGTAGTCGGGAGTCGGCGTCGTTCGACCCGATCAAATTATTTTCCGTTCGCGTGAGGTTGACGCAAGTCACGGGGGAGGATATATGCGAGAAGGCTGCTGATGCCCACAGGAATGAAAGAATACCACTGTTTCATATTAGGGAGCAGGACTCTATGTTTTTTTTTTTTTTTTTTTTTTTTTTTTTTTTTTTTTTTGTTTTTTGTGGTGCACGGGTGGTGGAGGATAAAGAGTTTGTGAGGTTAATGTTCAACTATAAACATTTTTTTGATGTCTGTAGGCAATTTATTCATTTTCCTACAATAACATCTTACAAGCCACCGGAAACTCTCTATCACCACAAACATATTTCGTGCCACCGCTCCAGGAATGACCGTTCCAGTTTTTTCAAGCGTTCGATTTCCGCCCGCAACCGGGGATCAGGCTTGTTTTCTAACATTTCTGGTTCAAACTCCCGCAGGAACCACAGCCAATTGAAGGATTTTTACCCTGGAGAGAGCAATATACATCAAGACAAAGTTTTCGTGTTGGCTACCGTATGGTGGGGATTCGGTTTTCCCTTTGGACTTATGTATTTGAGTTTTCCTTTTTTTTTTTTTTTTTTTTTTTTTTTTTTTTTTTTTTTA
>JABYPW010001892.1:0-13180 GCA_016880775.1 Phymatotrichopsis omnivora | reverse complement strand
AGAAAGGCACCGATTACCCCCCAAAAAGCGTATTAGGTTTTCAAATCCCGATTCCGCAGTTGATATCTTGGATTTCGGAGTGGTAGTGTGGTACGAGCGACAAGAATTACACCAAGGTCACCAAGATGTCCCCAGCGATCCCACCCTCCTCCGATCCTCAATTCCACCGAGAACCAAAACCGACGACTACCCGATCTGTCCTTACAGATGTCTTTGCGCCCTCGGAAGTAGGCGAAGAGTTACGGCTAGGGAAAGGAGGGTTGTTTTAAACCGGTATTTTTCGCATATTCCCCAAAATAACTCTTCCAATTTTCAGAAACCCGCTAATCTAGCAACATGGAATTTTTCGCCTGGTCTTATTTGTCTAGTAATTTCTCTGTCTCTACAATGTGACACGTAGTTGTGAAGGAAATATGATTTTTTGTTGCGCGGCGTCGTCTCGCTTCCCTATGATGTCTCGCTTCTCGGTGCTATACGTTAGACCTCTTTTGGCACTGACTAAGCATATTTCTAGCCTCGTTTAAAATTGATCATTCATCAGGAACGCAGAGCGCTAAGATCGCAATATTATTAAAATCGGCTTCTATAGAATTATTCTACGCATTCAAGAGAATAATTCTATAGAGCGCCTTTTTTTATTTTGGTTGTTGTGGAGTGTCGGCGGTATTTCGCAAAAGTCATACTTTTTTGGTGTGTCGTGGTGTCGGTTATTGGTGTTGGTGTCCGGCATCATACAAAGCTACAAGCGCCAAGAAATGTACATGTACGGATAGTATCACAGCTACGCTACAACCCAAGAACATATTACCCATCGCAGCTCGTAACTGTATTTTTACATTGGTAGTACTTGTATACATATTTGATGTTGGGAGTGGAAAATGCGGCAATTTTTTTGAAAAAAAAAAAAACCATCTAGTAATATTTAAAAGGTTGTAGAGTTCTATTAGCATTAAATGAAAAGACGTGGCACGTTAAAAGAAAATTGAGTTCAGACAAAAAACTATGTGGAACTTAGGTACCAGAAGGCACCACGAAGCTGCTCGAAAAGAGGCCGAAAGATGCCTGAATACTTCTAATACTTATGTTCCGGAGAAGTGCCAAAAACATCACGATTAAAAAAACCGGGAGTTTGTCGGAAAGGTTGAACAACATGCTGGAAAGTTGCTGGAGGACCTTCGACGCTAGGTGTTGTAGGATACCGGGAGGTGGCCAGCTGGTTTACCGGGATCTCGGAACGTCGCCAGGCGCAACCAAAAATTCTGCCAAAAAAATCTGTAACCCCTACAGATTATGTACTCTCCCAGCTACCTTTCCCTAGGTATCGGTTCAACAATTTGCCCGGCGGCAGGAGGAAGGACCGAAGGTAACAGATTTCCCCCGCAGATGACAAACACGGATCAATAGAGGGATCCGGTAACTCAAATTCTGGCAGGTTAAAGTGGGTCCTCTCACTGTGGCTGCCGGTGTAACAGGACTTTTTGAAGTTTTCAAAAAAGTTGATCCGGCAGTTTCGTGTATCTGGCAAGACTTTAAGCGGAACAATTCGCAGGGGATCGCGGGAGACTAGTAGGAAAAAGCTGGTATGTAACCGTATATTTGCGTTGATTGTGTTCCTGTTCATACTCCTTCGATCTTAGTTGCTGCCGAAATGGGTTGTTTACTTCGTTTTTAGCTTTGTTTACATTTTAACAGGAGACGCTAAGAAATTCCGTTGCTAACTGTGCATTCAGAAATCCCGCAGGCTCTGGCAAGACTTTTAGCGTACCTAGCTACAATGACTCACTTCTTGGCAGCTCGTTGCTGTGGAAACAGCCTGCAGGAAAGTTGCCGGATCCCTCTAATAATAGGTTATTCTTGCAAAGGTTTGTGGTTGATTTCTTTATGCTTACGGTTATTTGCTTGTGGTTGCATTTGAATTGTTAGTGACTGTTAGTTGGGTGTGAGGATGGATCTGTGTTGAGGGGGATTTCTTCATAGCATATCACTCTGTCTTGTATTTGCGACGGTCATGTTTTCGGCTGCTACCTTTCGGGGGGCACTTTTTCTAGAAGGAGAATCTGTGAGGGCTTAGTCATCGTAGCCCTCATGTCCGGAGCTTCCATGAGAATAGGCCACCATCCTTCCTGGTACATAACTACCTACGATTGGCAACTCCTAGCATATTAATAATAAAACTTGACCATTCTGGATCCCATCTGCATCCACTCCATACCAATTTAACCCGAATATCCTAAGTCCGAGCAGCGTGATTTTAAAGCATTTGACGTGCTGGGGAGAATATTGGACATTCCATAGGTTATTAATCAATTAGTGGAGCAAGGATTTTCACCGATATCTCCCTCCGAGCTTAACCCGCGATTGCGGCTCATCGCATTTAACGGATTATTAATTCAAAATTCCGAGCCGGCCGTTCCCGAACTTAAGGTAAATGTCCACTGCAATATGAAACCGAAAACAATGTACTTCGGTGTTATGGATAATACTGGCTGTATAAAGCAAGGAATCGCGATATCCACACGCCAATCTTCGGATAGGATTGGAAACGCGGATCCGAAATCTGCAAACTAAGTCTGGTTTGTGCGCTTGGGGGATCGAATATCTGGCTATAAAAAGCCCAGCCAAACCGTCAATTCTCCGAGAAGCATATCTACCAAAACTCACAACTACAATCAAACTCACAGCAACTACAACCAAAATGCCCAAAGTCCTCGTCACCGGTGCCAATGGCTTCGTCGCCACCCACATCATAAAATATCTTGTCGAAGTATCTCCCCCTCCTCCCCTTCCTCCGAAGACCTCTCTAATATGACTACTACATCCTAGGGTAACTACAGCGTCGTCGGCACCGTCCGTTCCCAATCCAAAGCCGATGATATCCTAGCACGTCATCCTACCTTCTCTCCAAACTTAACCCTAGTATGCGTCCCGGAAATGTCACAACCCGGATGCTGGGACGAAGTTATCAAAGCGCATAACTTCGACTATATCTTCCACACGGCCACGCCGTGCTCCTCCAAATTTCACCCTAAAGAAATTGTGCTACCTGCTATTGAAGGAACGACGGAGATTTTGAAAGCCACCAAAAAATTCGGAAAAAATGTTAAGAGGTTTGTGTATACGAGTAGCATTGTTGCGGTGGTGGATTTTGCGAAGGGGAATTGGCCGGGTAAAGTTATTACCGAGGAAGATTGGCCTCCGCAGGTGAGAAATGTGACTCGAAGGTGTCGAATAGCGCTGATGTGCAGATAGATTCCGATTGACCAAATCCCCGAGGGTACTTGGCTGGTGCCATACGTACAATCGAAAATATATGCTGAAAAAGCAGCATGGAGTTTCATTAAATCCGAATCCCCTAACTTTGATCTTGTTACTATACAGCCGTAAGTCCCCGTCACCTTCCAGTAAGTTCCACTCCACTAACACACCCTAGTCCCCTGGTATTCGGGCCCCCTATTCAACCATTGAACTCCATCTCCGAATTGAACGAAAGCATCCGTACGTTCTATTTGCTCATGAGACCCGATCTCAGCTCTAAGTCGGGTCTGGAAGGCGAAAATATGACGTGCGTTGACGTCCGAGATGTTGCGCTGGCTCATATCAGAGCTATTGAAAGACCCGATGCGGGGAATAAAAGATTTTTGGTTTCTGGTGGGCAGTGTTCTTCGCAGATGATCAGAGATGTTCTTCGGGAGAAATTTCCGGAGCTTCGGAATAGGGTGCCAAAGGGGGAGACCGGGAAGTGGTTTCCGGAGGAGGGTATGTGGACCGCGGATACGGGGTTGAGCAAGAAGATTTTGGGGTTGGAGTATAGAGGATTAGAAGAGGTAATCGTGGATACTGCAAGGGAGCTTTTGAAGATTGAGGAAAGATTGGGCGAAAACGGGAGCTTTTAAGGGAAGTGCGAAGGGTATAGGAAAAATTGGATTGCATTTTTGGAGGACGGAAGCAGCTTTTGTTTTTGTTTGTATTTCTGATGTCAGATTGAATCTTTGCCATGGAAAATCACTTGATTCTGCCGTCGATGCCGCTTGAATCAAACCGCGCTTTTCCGACCTTTACACTGCTCAGTCGAGCACCTATCACGAGCTTGAAATGATTTTGATTTGTGAAATATGGCCATCAATGTTTGGCCAATTCCGCCCAATCATATTGTGCATTCTCTTAGTTTCTGACTGGATGCAATATGCAGCTGCAGCATAATGACATGCAAGAGAAGGGAATGAAGATGGGAGAAATAAGCGCAGAAGACACAGAGAAGAATGGCTGTCAGGGTAAACGTGGTTTCTTTCTCTCTCTCCTTTCACCCGCCTCCCTTTTTTTTTTTTTTTTTTAATTATTATTAGCTTAGCCCTCTAATTCGCTCCGGAGATCCTCGAAAAAGCAATTTGGAATCCGCTGTTTTGAAGCTCCGCCAGAATCTGCAGATTGGGGTATTTTGCACCCAAATATATGATGCGGTATTCTGTTTCACTATTCTGTTTTGTAATATCGATTTCGCGAAAAGTTTTTTTTTTTAGTAATTTATCAAAAGGTTGTCGTGTACCCGCGCACTTGAGTTGTTGCTCTGAGGTAATAAAGTGGTTTTTTTTTTTTGAAAAAAAAAAATCTTATCCGCACTTCAGATGCCATTATGTATCTCGACGACGCGGAAATTTATGCTATTATTGACTACATAGAACAGGAGGAACCTCTCTTCTCCTTCGCACTTCTTACAGTGCTTCTTGTATTGGTTGGGTAAAGTTTATACCATAACGTAAGCGTTCGGGGTCTGGGACATCAGGTGCGAACGGGATACTTCGATGAAAAACTCGCCCTGTAGAAGCACCTCTATTTTTGCTTAGTTGGGGAGAACATTTATAGATTTCAAAATGCACTGATTTTAGATATGCTTTTCGATTTTTACAAAAAGCAACTTTTTCATGGTGATTTTTTCAATTTTCACAGATATTTTACATAATGTTGACAGAGATTACACTGCTCTATCAATTGCAAATAAAGTGTTTACAGCTCAAGGATTCATGTAAATAATTTCCAGTTTGTAGAATATCTTCTGCTATCTAATATCAGACAGAAATATATAGTCAATGTAAAGTTACTCGTTACCAAATAATTATTGTATTTTACATATAAATTGGACCATTTTTGACCTTTTAGTTTTTTAGTCAAATCATATCTGACCAAACAAAGATAATGTGTTCTGGACTTCCTTATCCAAGGTAATTTAGCGGTAAAACTTGCAGTATGATGGCGATATAGTTTATTGAGTTTCTTACAAACTCTAGTACTATAATACTAAACTTATGTAGGGAAAATGGTAGAGCTTAAGAAAAGAGATATGTATGATTTTTATAAAGCTATAAATTTTACTATTGAATTACCTTGAATAGGGGGGTCTGCAGCACATTACCTTTGTTAGGTCAGATATGATTTGACCAAAAAACTGAAGGGTTAAAAATGGTCCAATCTATATGTAAAATACAATAATTATTTGGTAAAGAGTAACTTTACATTGACAATATATTTCTACGTGATATTATAGCAGAAGGTACTCTATAAACTAGAGATTGTCTCCATAAATACTTGAATTGTCAATATTTTATTTGCAATTGATAGAGTAGTGTAAGCTCTATCAATATGCTGTAAAATATATGAGGGAGAATTGGGAAAAATCACTATGAAAGTGTTGATTTTTGTAAAATTAAGAAGATATCTGAAATCAGCAAATTTGAAATATTTATAATAGTTCTTCCCAACTGCGCAAAATAGAGGTGCTTCTACAGGGTGAGTTTTTTGTTGTTTTGTTGGAGTTTCACGTTTGCATGTGATGTCCTGGACCTTGGTTACCTACATTAATCTTCTCAATGTTGGCAGCAATTGCAAAACACAGACATCAACCTACTAATCACATCTCTGCCAGTAACGCGACTTTGGAGCCACAAGTGCCGCGGGAGCTCGGCAGGGAACTGGCACGCTCTACTCGCGTACATGTACGTACAAGGGTACTTAAGTACCAGGCACATTAACTGTAGCAAAACCGGCCAAAACAGGGGTTAAGACCAACCGGAAGCCCAATGCCGGTCGTGGTTACTGAGGTTATGTGAACTAGTAAATAAACTAGTAAATAAACGGGTTTAACGATTAGGGACTTCACTAAAAACCAAGCTTTCCAGAAATAATTTAGGAGGTGATATTACAAAGTGGAGAAAACCTTTATAATGCCGCTCGCTTGGCGTATAACTTTGTAAAATGCCACACTTGTTAAAATGCCACACTCAACCTAGCCAAAAACATCTAGTCTCAGTCAAATTTGAAATAAAAAAAAAAAAAAACATTCCGATACTATTTCCAAAACAGAGATTTTTTTCTTTGATGCCACTCTCCTAAGCCAAAAAGAATATAGTCCAAATCCATAGCGACCGTGGAGATTGAATAGCGATCGTGATTGCTAGTGAACGCAAACCATTTCTTGCGTTCTCACGAAAAATCCAAAACAACATGTCCGCCATCGTTCCCAACCGATCAATTTTACGGATCTACATATTGCACTGGAAGATGTGTTAAGAGAAGTTCTGCGCGACCACGCCCCGCACGCCTTCACTATCAATGCGTACCGAGCGACCAGTTGATGTTTCGCGGCTTGCTGTTCATCCAGACGCTGCCACGAGTACTGAAGCGATACCTTTTTATGCACCACAGTTGAAAGAATCCACGAGGCCGTCCTCAAGGTCGCCCCCGTGAAGCATGTATGGAATGGGGTGTTGGTTTACGTCGCCAACCATTCCCAGCAGGCGGCGACGCACCGGAATGCGTCCTACTAGACACAATAGGCGAACATGTCGGGAACCTTAACTGTCTAGTCGTCACGTTGGGAGAATTATATATATCGTGATGGAGTTACCTGTTCTTTTTGTGTTTCGCTACTTGTATTCTCGTTGCTTTGATTGGAATTTTTTCGGTGTTTGTTTTAAGCAACAATCGGATTTAGACTATATTCTCTTTAGCTAGTGGACAGGTATTATGGAAAAATATCTGTTTTGGAAATAGTATCAGAATTGTTTAATTCGGACTGGAACTAGATGTTTTTGGCTAGGTCGAGTGTGGCATTTTAACAAGTGTGGCATTATGTGTAAAGGTTTGCTCTATAGGTTGTAAGCTCAAATTTTCGAGGCCATAAGTCTAGCGATGCAAGGATATCCCTGACAGAATAGGCTGGAAAGCAACACTTTAAACACGGTACATAGGAACTCGGATTCCTTCGGTCACTATTGTATGGACAGGGCGTGTACACTCAATCAAGAGCAAAGACATAGTCGCATACATAGGAGCGTCAGGACGTACCTTCATCCGCTTAAGCGCCGTCAGGGTAACCTTCGTACGGCTAAACACGGTACATTTCCACTTATGCTAATATATATACTTCCTATTTCTTGGAATAAGTTAATAAGCCTCTTATATATTAAAGTATACGTTTGTAAACTTGCTATTCGAACAAATGCGTGAACTCTTGGGAAAGCATATACTATATATGGTGCCGGACGCCAATAACCACTTCAGCGATTACTAATACATGACTAAGATTAAATAAATGTATATTATTGGCTATCTGACACCTGAAAACCAATTATGTATCCTCTTCTGCAGTCCTGACCCGCCGATGTGATGTATACATTTAAATTTTGAGTCCTGTATGTGATGCCCTTTTGGTATGCCTCTTGTTGCTGAGAAGAGCAAGCAAAAAAAGCTACTATTATTTGCCATTTTACAGATACTAGGACTTCCGGGATGATTATTCGGAGGGCCTCTATGCTGAACTTGCATCGATCCCAGGCAAAACGTTTTGCCGGTCCCCAATAATACTCTTTGGCCCATTCTCGCTGCTTGCAAGCCCTTCGCTGTATAGTAGCGGATGAACCAGCCCCTTATAAACCTCGGAGTTGTGAGCTGGCATTCCCAACGAATACCGGCCGGTAGTGGTAACTCTGGTTGTACCATACTCTCAAAACATTCATTATCAGATTCGTTGTTAAGTTCGTCCTCCTCTAGTAGCTCATATTCACTTCCATCGGACTCATCACTAGAGCTTGGGTCATGGGAGGTCAAATTCTCTGTGGGGAGGGGTGGACATGGAGGAACACCACATTCATGCCTTTTGATAAGTATTTGAGCTGTTGGTATAAACATGCGTGAGCATTTTATGTTCGGATTTCGTTACCGTTATTCTTTTTTCCGTTTTGCTACCTTTCTTTCTTACGTTTGGGTCAATATGGGATTTCCGGGTGTGCGCCGTTATCGGCGGAATTTCGGTTTATTCTCCGTCTTTTGTATTTGCGTTATTTCTTTGTTTTGGCCGTCGCGCTTCACAGTTTCTCACTCGGTTTTCCGCTCGCCGGTATATGTATCGCGAGCGTTCGTCTATATGGGTCCTTTTCTTTTGTTCCCTAAGCCATCTTTGTTTTCGTGCAATAGAATACAAGCTATTCTCTTTCTCTCCATCTACTGTTCGCGTCCGGCTCAACATGAGCACGCTGAAGGTGAGCTTTTTGTTTTATAGTAGGCATAACTGATTGTCGTTTTCGTTTTGCACAGCACGAAGAAAGAATTTTACAAGTGTTATCTTGACAAATAAGCATTCCAAATGTATCCAGTCAGACATTCAATTGTATGTCCCAAAACATGATACATCACTCGATCTTGGCATCTAACGTATGGCACCGGGAAGCGAGACGATGCCGCACACCAACAAAAAAACTATATTTCCTTCACAACTGCGTATCGCATTATAGAGCGAGAAAAGCAAGGGAGTTGGCGATTTCATGCAAGTAACCAACACTTCAATTCGAAACAGTTCATTCTATCCACTAACGTATGTCACGTGAAAGCGGGCTAGCGTGCGCACACACATATCTACGATAAAAAAAATTGAATTTTCTCGCATACAAAACAAAAAAAAAAACAACGAACAAAAAATGACCCGATCCCCTAGTACCAAGTGAATTAAAAAAAAAAAAACTTTCGAATAAATTCTTGATTTGTAAGCGTGAGTTTTATGCGAAGGGAGGGGCTAATAAGGCTTACATTTTCATTAATTCTACCACCTCGAGATCCAAAAGAGAAAATCATTTCCGAGACCGAAGGCGCATTGTTAAAGGACGGTCGGGAAGGCGGCGATTAATGGATGTCGCAAGGCGAACAGGTGGACGCGGGTTGTTGCTTGGTGGTGGGGTTGCAGGTAGTGAAGTTTCGTCACTCTCACCATCCGCGATCCAAATTTCCTTTGCCGATTCCTTATGCACAATTGTTGAGGCGCATGATTTTGAGTTGCAGGCGACTGTGATAGCAGCCTGCTTAGCGATCCGAACGACCTTTTTTCGAGGCATTTGATGGCGGGTGGGTTGCTTTAGAGCAGACTTTGGCATTACTCTTGGTGTTGTACATGGAGTCGTTAGGTTGGAGAGTCGCGAATTCTCTTGACCTAACCTCTTGTCGCGTAAATCGGTTGTGACAGTACCATCCAAAGTTCGAGCTTTTCCAAGTTTTTTTCGATCGGTTTTGGACTCCGGCTGTTTTGATTTTCGTAGGCGACGGATACTTTCGTCTGCGATATCAAGTTTGGTATTGGTGGTCTCGGCTGTATGGTTCCAACGACGGAATATTTGTTCTATCTACTCCAAAGATGCATTTCCATTCCTCAATTTTTGCCGGATAGCTTGCGTTCGATGACGGAAATCTCGGTTATTGTGTGGAGTTTGTAGAATAATGTCTTCGTTGAATTCGCTTGGGTTCGGTCTTGCATTTGTACCCATGGCAAGGAATTTTGAGCGAACTTTTCTTGGATTAAGAGGGACTATACCGGTAGCTTCGAATGCAGCTTCGATATTGCGACATGTGAATGTAGCACTACGGGCTTCGAATAGGAGTGGTAGAAAAACGGATCGTTTAATCCTAGTGTTTGTTCTCCGTGTATAATTATGAACCGCTTTTCCGTAATAATGTTGTAAGGGACTAAATAAACCAACATCAAGTGGTTGAAGTAGGTGTGTTGAATGGGATGGAAGACATAAAAGCAAAATGTTATGGTCTATACAGAATTGTATAAACTCAAAAGTAACATGAAAACCGTGTCCATCTAGGGTCAAGAGTCGGGGAACATCGCCAATTAACGCTGTTGTTTTTGGGAAAAAATGCTCCTTGAGGTATTGAACGCCGAGATAGTCATCTTTCCATCCATTTTCACTAATTGCAAATGTGGCATCTTTTCCGGACTCGTCCAAGTTGATATACCAACCTAGGTAGTGAGCTTTACCTTTGTTGATAACCATAGGGGGGAGCGCCAAGCCACTGGCAGAGACAGTTTCTATAACTGTCACCATATCCCGTTTTCCATCCTGAGCACATTTTGATTTCGCCTTCCCTTTCTGCATATGATCCGAGCCTTTGCTGCGATACCTATAAGAAAGCTCTTTTCATCCATATTCTATATTTGATAAGGCTTAAGGTTGTGTTGGCGGACAATACGTTGCAACTTCGAAAAGTAATCTTTAGTGACTTGTGGGTTGGTTGCATAGGCTCTTTGTCGATCCGGCCGCTTGCTGTATTTAATTGTAAGGTCTGGGTGTCGATTTAGAAACCTTGTTATCCAGTTCTTCCCAATAGTTGCATTGGGGTTGCCAGTCTTTTTTTTGTACAAGCGAATTGACCATTCCATGTACTAAATCCAACCTTGGCGGAAAAAACCCAGTCGTCTAATTTTTTACACCATTGCGAAACAGCATCTTCCTCAGCTGGGGTAAGGAGTTGAAAATGACTATGTGCAGTTTGACAGGGCTGACGTTCTCCCTTGAAGCGATATTGGAGGGTAGTGCGGGGTATATTAAATGCTTCGGCCGCGGCACGAAATGAGGCTTCCCGACCATCTTGTAAAGCCCGAATGGCCTCCTGGACCCGGATTTCACGATCATTTTGTTGCCGTAGCTTAACTTTACCCATAACGATGGTTTTTGTCTGGAGTTTGCTTGTGGAATGTGTGAACGGCGGGGTTTTTGGTAGATAATTAGGCGGGGAATGCCAAGGCCCACTTTCACGTGATGGCCCGCTTTCACGTGATATACGTTACTCATTCAAGCTCGCAAGCAGGCATTCGAAGCTATTGGGATCATCCCTTTACGTCCGAAACTTATCCTAGGCAAATTGCAAAAACGACTCGCCCTTACCCCGACCTAACAAACCTTGCTATCTGGGCTTCCCTAGGCAACTTTGATGCCAAGAACCGGGGCGTCGCGCTCAATCAAGAGCATATAACATAGGTTCTATGGCTCCCACTTTAGGGTCAAACTGCTCCCCCGCCTTTTCTAGGTCCAAGTGTGATATCCTGAGCATACCCAAAGGTACGCGGGTAGACACGGCAACAGGCTGAGGAGTCCGTAGACTAGCCTTAGCCAACCTCAGGTTAAACCGTTGATTACCTTCCTCAGAACTACCAGGGTACTTACACCTTAAAAGGTCACTGCGTTTGCTGGCCTTCATTGATACCCAAGTAGACCCCTTAGAGACAAGTCCTAGTTGCCTCCACCACCGTCACACTTACTAGTACCTACTACTACTCAGCACTTTGATCTAGGGCCGTGGGAAAGAGACACCAGTAATGTGTTAACTGGGCCCTTGCTTTCTCGCCCTTGGTGTGGCTTTGCCATTAGCCATGACTAAGTGCAGGAAGTTAGCCCCACAGTGACGATGTGATCAGCTATTGGCATGACATGACATTGGCCTAGTCAGCCATAAGATCATGATAAGGCGATCGGACTCGTATTGCAACAGACTATCACAAATCGGGAGTGAGGCCCAAGAGGGTAATAGGCAATCATAGTCAAATCAAGTACTAATCGCGGCCTGTCCGTTTGGGACTCTTTTACAGGTGTCGGCAATGGGAAATCAGGAGATGGTCTAGAATGGTGTAATGAACCGTGGTCATGTACTTTCCTATTTGTTATATTCTCCTTGTGTTATTGATGTTCTTTGGAATTTCGCGTTGTGAATCATGAATTATCACTCGGTCATGTACGGTCACTCATGTTTAGCTGTCTGCCTTGCGAAGGTCATGAGAACAGTGTTTAGATTGAATGACGTATGGAAAAGGGTCATGTGGACGAAATAGGTTTTACAGAGACTGCTCTAGAAGGGAGGCAGTGCTCTTGGCGATTGGTATAAAAGAGAAGGGAATCTCGCGGTCCTGTATTTCTTTCTCTTTCTTCTTCACGCAGTATCTTAAGTATACACCTTAGGAATAAAGAGTTATTCCCACAAACCTTCAGCACATCATTGCCTCGCTCAATGCGCACCTCTTGAGTCCTCTAAAGAGTTGTGTATCTTCTTCTATCCTGATTTACCCAAAACCCCCGATACAGACTGAGCTTCAGTTGTATCGCTGAAGCAGTTGTCCTTTACACTATACTGCGTCTTTTCTGAAATCACCATCGAAGAAGATACATGAGAATTCAGGTGACATTGGATGTCATCCCTGGTCAACTGGAACTTCCGAGGAGAGGAACCCCAGTTCACTATCGAGGAAATCACCAGGCTGCTATAAGACAAGAACCTGCTTCCTCCAGAAGAACCCAAAGACCTGCAAATCCCACCTCCCAGAAGAGGAATCGCAGAGTCCATTTCAGTCCAGAGGTCCAGGCTAGGCCAGCACCGAGACCAGCATCACCAAAGGTATTTTCTGAGAGACCGGCAAAAGTCCAGAAAGTTTGGTGCAGCATCTGCCATTGCAAAGTCAACCCTGTTGACCACCACCTACGCTGCAAAACTAGGGAGCAACAGGAACTCGAGAAGGCAACCAGGCCACAGTGGAAAAAGGGTTTCTGCATCAGAAACTGCGACGGGCAAATCCACGGATTCTTCTGCAAAGACTATTGCTGCGACGACCATTGGAACAACAGAGTCTACTTCAACCACTGAGTACCAGATACCGCAAGTGGTAACAGTCACACCAGACCCAGGAAAAGCACCAGTGCTATGCTTGTGCCTGTGGTCAGATACCGACGCTGTCACTGCAAGTTTTCTGCTAGATGAGGAATTGGAAGACGCCGCCCTCAAATTCCTGGAACATCTTAGGAAATCTAAGGTTGACAACCTTGCAGTTGAAGTCACTATTCTCCCAGACACAACCGGTACACCAGGA
>JABYPW010001891.1:0-13182 GCA_016880775.1 Phymatotrichopsis omnivora | reverse complement strand
GCGCAGATGCGGCAGCGGGGGGAAAAGGTGCACTTCAGCTGGTGATGTCCGAAGCGACAACATCTGGAGCATTGGGTGGCCTTCGAGAAGGCAATGTAGGGATCGGTCCTGCGGTTCTTATTAAGTATTGTCAGGCCTTGTGAGATGCGGTAGTGGTTGTTGTTCACCACAACAGTGATGACAATCGAGGATGCAGGCTTGCGTTATAAAAGCAGTGTTTACCTCCTTTATATATTCAAATTTTTGATCCTTTTATAATAACTTTGTGATCGATGATACTACTCTTGAGTATCCTTTGATGAACGTTCAGTAGAAGTTTGCAAATCCTAGGAACATCTGAATGTTCTTGACTGACTTTGGTGTTTCCCATCTAAGTACTGCTTCTACCTTCTTGTTGTCCATGGTGATAACTTCTAGGGAGATAATATATCCGAGGAATTCCATTTCTGTAACATAGAATTCGCATTTCTCAGGTTTGCAATAAACTTTGTTTTCCTCTAGTTTTCTCAAGACTGTTTACACATGGCTAATGTGTTCTTCCAGGTTTTTCAAAAAGATCAATTTATCATCTAGATAGATAATACAGAAAATGCCCAAATAATCTTTTAGGATGTTATTGATGAATGCTTAGAACATTGCTGGTGCATTTGTGAGACTAAAGGGCATAACCTTGTACTCATAATGACTATACCTAGTGCGGAATGCAGTCTTCCATTCCTCACCTTCTGCAATTCTGACTGAGTTGTATGCTTGTCTTAGATCTAACTTGGTATAGATCTTTGCCTCTTTCACTCGTTCTAATGTTTCCTGGATTAATGGCAATGGATAGTGATTTTTGATCATGAACTTGTTCAGTCCCCCATAATCCACACATAAGTAGAGTGATCCATCCTTCTTTTTCACAAAGAATATAGGTGTGCCAGCTAGAAACTGTGACTCCTGGATGAATCCTTTCAGTAGGTTCTCTTTCAGGTACTTCCTTACCTCTTGTAGCTGTACCTCTGATAGTCCATAGGTAGGTAACCATGGTGGTTCACCTCCTTCGATCAGTTGGATCCTGTGGTCGACTTTTCGATATAGAGGCAGTGTATCTACTTTCTCTTTGTTAAAGAGGTACAAATATTAATGGTACTCCCCTGGTACCAACTTTTCTGGTAGTATTGTTTCTGGTGCCTTCCTTTCCTCAGTGGATTCTGTAATACTGAGGGCATACAGCTTGCTGTCTTTCCTTGTTGCCATCTTCTCGAAGGGTACCACTCCAATGGTGGTGATATTGATTCCACTTCTCCCATCTTCTTTTAGGAAGGTGAGCTGATTTTTCCTGAAATCCAATTGCACTTGATTGTGCTATAGCCACAGCAATCCTAATAGGATAGGGTAGTCTGCCAACTTCATGATATAGAATGACACTTGTTCTTTCCTTGGTCCAACCTAGATTTCCACTTTGGTAACCTTGGTGATTTTTCCGCTACTTGCTTATCTTCTATCAACAATTGTCGAGGTTCTTGGAGCCTCTAACTTTGACATAGTGAAACCGTTTCTCTATGCAAATGTTTAGTTTATAAATGTGAAACCGGTTGCCCCTGTCTCCAATAGGTCATAACACTCCACAGTGTTATTCAATGTTGCTTGGACTATCAAATGTTCTCCTTCTGAAAACATTTCTAGCTTTTCTGTTCTGGTAGCTTTTTGGGTAAGGCTTTTCCCTTGGTATTTCCTTAGAGCTAGACCACCATCTAGTTCTAATTCTTGCAGTTTCCTGACTGAATTGTAACAGTTGCCACTTTTATGCTAGTAGTCTTTAACTCTTTGATGGTTTCCTTGTTTAGATAGTGCCTAGTATAATGTCCCTCTTTTCCATAATGGAAATAAAAGCCTTTGTTCTTGCAGCAATCCCTCTCTTCCTGAGTGATCTTTTCTTTTTCCAGGTGTTGTCGCTTCTGGCGCTAGTTGCTAAAGTTGTTCTGTTTTGTGAAGCCTTGCTTCCGCTGTTCCTCTTGGGACTTGCTGATAGGTTTCTCTTCCTTTTTCAGGATTGACTCAAGTTAGCTTTCCAATTGGATACACAATTGTGTGTATTCTGAGTATGTCTTGGGAAGATCTGACTGGTAGGCTATAGCCTAATAGATTTTTCATTGCAGTCCTTAATGGAATAGGAGTATCTTCATCCTGTCATCCTGAGGCAGACTGGCATTGAAGATGAGACCATCAAAGTCTGCATAATACTCAGCCACATTCCCCTTCTATCTGAGGTTTTTCAACTACCAGTAAGCAGTATTATCCTTATCTGGATCGTCATATGCTTTTCTTAGGGCTTCTTCAAAGGCTGACTATATTTCCTGAGGTGCTTTTCCATTCTTGGAGATCTTCAGCCTTCTGGCAATGTACCACTTTTGTGCTAGTCCCTTTAGGAATGAGGAGGCCCACTTGATCTTGTGGCCTTCATCCTTAAATCTGTCCTTATTGACCTCAAAGGTGTCCACGGACCTGGTGATAAATAGGTATAGTTATATGCGATCTTTTCCATCGAACCCTTTAGGGGCCTTAAGCTTTGTAAGCTTAGATATTTCTCATACTTGTTGTTACTCCTCTTCCAGTTTTTGTTGTAGGGTATCAATCCTTAGCTAGAGTGTGACCAGTTCCTGCTTCAGATTTTCGAGCTATTCACTTTCTGGTACCCGTTCCTTTTTAAGGCTTTCGATTTGTTACTCACCTACAACTTGCTATTGTCTTAGGTCCTCAATCTCTTGCTCCTGATTAACACTGGAATTGTAGTGTTCTCTGATCCAGTCTCTGTTCCTTTAGTACTGTGCAATAGCTTATGTCTTATTGAAGCTGTAGATGTCTCAGTAGAACTTTACCTCCTCTAGACCTAAGATATCATATGTTTCCACTAAATCCTCAGGTGGGTCTGGAAGCTTTTCCTTGCTGGATATTGACTAATGCCTATACCTTTTTGCTGCTGGGAACTCATCAATACTAGGGTCTAAGATAGTGAGTAGGAGGATTCTGAGTTTATCGAGCTGGACTGGGGTGATAGGGTAGTTCTGATGTAGAACAACAAGATCATCATTGTACAGATAGAGAACAATCTTATCTTCACTTTCCTCATGTACTGGCTTTGTCTGGGAAAATAGTGACTTCAACTGCAAGGTTGTCAACCTCAGATTTCCTAAGATGTTCCAGGAATTTGAGGACGGTGTCCTCCAATTCCTCATCTAGCAAAAAACTTGCTGTCACAGCGTCGGTATCTGACCACAGGCACAAGCATAGTACTGGTGCTTTTCCTGGGTCTGGGGTAACTGTTACCACTTGTGGTACCTAGTACTCAGTGGTTGAAGTAGATTCTGTTGTCCCAATGCTCGTCACAGCAATAGTCTTTGCAGAAGAATCCATGGATCTGTCCGTCACAGTTTCTAATACAGAAACCCTTTTTCCACTGTGGCCTGGTTGCCTTCTCAAGTTCTTGTTATTCCCTAGTATTACAGCATAGGTGGTGGTCAATAGGGTTGACTTTGCAATAGCATATGCTGCACCAAACTTTCTAAGCTTTTGCCAATCTCTCAGGAAATACCTTTGGTGATGCTGGTCTTTGCGCTGACCGAGCCTAGACCTCTGGGTTGAAATGGACTCCGTAATTCCTCTTCTGAGGGGTGGGACTAGAAGGTCTTTGGGTTCTTCTAGAGGAAGCAGGTTCTTATCTTGTAGCAGCCTGGTGATTTCCTCGATAGTGAACTGGGGTTCCTCTCCTTGGAAGTTCCAGTTAACTAGGGATAACATCCAATATCACCTGAACTCTCATGTATCTTCTTCGATGGTAATTTCTGAATGATGCAGTATAGTGTAAAGGATAACTCCTTTAGCAATACAACTGATCCTCAGCAGTATCGGGGTTTAGGGGTAAATCAAGATGGGACAAGATACACAACTCTTTGGAGGACTCAAAAGGTATGCATTGAGCAAGACAAATGTGTGCTGAAGGTTTATAGGAATAACTCTTCATTCCTATAGTGTATACTTAAGATACTGTATAAAGAAGAAAGAAGGAGGTCATCAATTTCCCTACAACTACCTAAGGCGCTATGGCAAGGCATTTATATACAATCAAGTATAAAGACATAACCAGTAGCCCTTCCCCCTCAAACCCAAAGAAATCCTCTGCCAACTTGTACTGAAAAGAAAACGTAGATAACTACGTATATAAAGCCCAATAGGGAAAAATAATCACTAGGCAAACCTTAAATCAATGAAAAGAAAAGCCCTCTATATGGACTACGTGACTGAGCAAAAAATAAAAGAGACTAGAGAAGGAGAAATGCACAAACTCCTCCACACTTTACTAAAGCAGAAAGACACAAGTTCCATCGCAGAAAAAGTAATAATAAAAGGAAAGAAGAAACTAAACTCCTCCTATGGTGGTGAACTTATCCTTTCTGTTAGACTTGGCTAGTTCAGCCTGGATCAGCATCATGCAGATGGGATCATTCACTTTATAGGGGCCTACACAGTTTGCATATCGGAGTATAGTATTCTCACAGGTGAAGCCCTTGGGTTGTTTGCAATCGGTGGTACCACAAGTTTGCTCAGAGATCATGTAGGGGCCTGTGCAGAGGTGGCAGCAAGGGGGCGACTGACTGTTCAGGACTGGGTGTCCAAACTTTGAGCAGCGGGAGTATTGAGTGTCATCGCTGAAAGGGATGTACTTCATAGTATGCTGAGTTTTGTTGAGGATAGTGAGGCCCTTGAGGATGCGGGCCTCATTGTTGTTGTCGATAATAGTGATCACAAGGGATCTGTGATTCTGTTTGTTAATTTTTGCGCTAGAGGTCAGCTAGTATAGGGTCATTGCAATAGTAACACCGGAGTTGTAGCATTTTATCTCTTGTTGGAGATGTGACATTGGTCCTATGGTATTGAGATCAGTGGCAGTAGGTACAGCATCAACGATGTACTTTTTCTATGTATGATTGTGGTTGATGCCCTTAACTTCACTAAACTCACCAACAGCTTTAGTTATGATGGGTCTGTGTGATGAACCATAGTCATGTATGCTCTTACTTGTCATATTCTCCTTGTGTTTCCTATTGTCAGTAATATTCTTTGGAATTCCGGATTATGAATCAAGGATTATCACTCGGTCATGTATAGTCACTTATGTTTAGCTGTCTACCTTGTGGAGGTTATGACAACAGTGTTTAGATTGAATGATGTATGGAAAAGGGTCATGCGGACAAAACAGGTTTTACAAAGACTGCTATAGAAGGGAGGCAGTACTCTTGGCAATTGGTATAAAAGAGAAGGAAATCTTGCAGTCCTGTATCCTTTCCTTCTTTCTTCTTCATGCAGTATCTTAAGTATACACTATAGGAATAAAGAGTTATTCCCATAAACTTTCGGCACCTCATTGCCTCGCTCAATGTGCATTTCTTGAGTCCTCTAAAGAGTTGTATATCTTCTTCTATCCTGATTTACCCCCTAACCCTGATACAGACTGAGCATCAGCTATATCGCTGAAGGAGTTGTCCTTTATACTATACTGCATGATTCAGAGATCACCATCGAAGAAGATATATGAGAGTTCTAGTGACATTGGATGTCATCTCCAATCAACTAGAACTTCCGAGGAGAGGAACCCCAGTTCACTATCGAGGAAATCACCAGGCTGCTACAAGACAAGAACCTGCTTCCTCCAGAAGAACTTAGAGACCTTCAAATCCCACCGCCCAAAAAAGGAACCACAGAGTCCATTTCAGTCCAGAGGTCTAGGCTAGGCTAGCACAGAGACTAGTATCACCAAAGGTATTTTCTGAGAGATTGGCAAAAACTCAGAAAGTTTGGTGCAGCATCTGCCATTGTAAAGTCAACCCTATTGACCACCACCTATACTGCAAGACTAGGGAGTAGCAGGAACTCGAGCAGGCAACCATGCTACAGTGGAAAAAGGGTTTCTGTGTTAGAAACTATGACAGGCAAATCCATGGATTCTTCTGCAAAGACTATCGCTGTGACGACTATTGGGATGATAGAATCTACTTCAACCACTGAGTACCAGATACCACAAGTGGTAACAGTCAACCTAGACCTAGGGAAAGCACCAGTACTATGCTTGTGCCTGTAGTCAGATACCGATGCTGTAATAGCAAGTTTTCTACTACATGAGGAATTGGAGGATGCCGCCCTCAAATTCCTGGAATATCCTAGGAAATCTAAGGTTGATAACCTTGCAGGTGAAGTCACTATTCTCCCAGACACAGCCAATAAACTAGGAGAGTGAAGATAAGATTGTTCTCTATCTGTACAAGGACAATCTTGTTATGCTACACCACAACCACCCTGTCACCCTAGTCCAGCTTGACAAACTCAGAATCCTCCTACTAGCCATCCTATATCATAGTATCGATGAGTTCCTAGCAGTAAAAAGGTATAGGCATTAGTTAATGTCTACCAAGGAAAAGCTCCCAGACCCACCTGAAGATCCAGAAGAAGTGTACCCTCTCTTAGGCCTAGAGGAGCTTCAGTTCTGGTGAGATATCTACAATCTCAGTAAGGGCCAGGCTATCCTATAGTACCAAAGGATCAGAGACTGGGTTAGGGAACACTACAATTTTAGCATTGATAAGGAATAAGAAGTTGAGGACCTAAAATAGCAGTAAGCTGCAGATCAGCAATAAATCGAAAGCCTCAAAAAGGAATGGGTACCAGAAAGTGAATAACTTGAAAATCTGAGGTAAGAATAGATCACACTCCACTTAAGGATTGATACCCTACAACAAAAATTGGAAGAGGAGCAACAATGAGCACAAGAAATGCCTAAGCTAGCAAAGCTTAAGGACCCTGAAATGTTCGATAGGAAGGATCGCACCCAACTAGACCTGTTTATCACCAGGTGCATAGACACCTTCAAGGTCAATGAGGATAGATTTGAAGATGAGGGCCATAAGATTAAGTGGGCAGCATCATTCCTAAAGGGACTAGCACAAAAGTGGTACATCGCCAGAAGGCTGAAGAACTCCAAGAATGGGAAATCACCTGAGGAAACATGGTCAGCCTTCAAAGAAGCCCTAAGGAAGGCATATGATGATCCAGATAAGGATAATACTACTTACTGGCAGTTGGAAAACCTTAGACAAAAGGGGAATGTGTCTGAGTATTGTGCAGACTTTGATGGTCTCGCATTCAACACCAATCTACCTGAAGATGATAGGATAAAGATACTTCTGTTCAAGAAAGGACTGAAAGGAAAAGTCCATGAGGCAATAGCCTACTAATTAGATCTCCCTGAAATGTACTCAAAGTTCACACAACTATGTATCCAGTTGGAAAGTCAACTTGAGTCAATCCTGAAAAAGGAAGAGAAGCCCACCAGCAAGTCCTAGGAGGAACAGTAGAAGCAAGGTTTCAAGAAACAAAGCAAGTTCAGCAACTACCACCAGAAGGGACAATATCAGGAAAAAGAAAAGATCACTTAGGAAGACAGGGATCACTGCAAGAATAAAGGCTTGAGTTTCAATTGCGGAAAAGAGGGAAATTATACCTGGAACTGTCCAAAGAAGGAAACCAACAAAGAGTCAAAGACCAATAGCGCAAAAGTGGTAACTGTTACAATTCAGTTAGGAAACTCTAAGAGTCAGAACTAGATAGTGGTCTAGCTCTGAAGAAACCCTATGGGAAAAGCCTTACCCAGAAAGCCGCTAGAACAGAAAAGTCAGATATGTTTTCAGAAGGAGAACATTTGATAGTCTAAGCAACATTGAATAACACAGTAGAGTATTATACCCTATTGGATACAGGGGCAACTAGTTTCGCATTTATGGACAAAACATTTGTGCAAAGAAATAGTTTCGCTATGTCAAAGTTAGGAATTACAAGAAACTTGACAGTTGTTGATGGAAGACAAGCAAGTAGTGGAAAACTCAACAAGGTCACCAAGGTGGAAATCTAGGTTAGACGAAAGAAAGAACAGGTATTGTTCTACATCATGAAGTTAGCAGACTATCCTATCCTATTAGGATTGCAGTGGCTACAGCACCATCAAGTGCAATTGGATTTCAGGAGAAATCAGCTCACCTTCCTAGAAGAGAAGGGGAGAAGTGGAATTGATATCACCACTATTGGAGTGGTACCCTTCAAGAAAATGGCAACAAGGAAAGATAGCAAGCTGTATGCTATCAGTGTTACAGAATCCACTGAAGGAAGGGAGGTACCAGAAACAATACCTCCAGAGGAATTGGTACCCAAGGAGTACCATGAATATTTGTACCTCTTTAACAAAGAGAAAGCAGATGCTTTACCACCACACCGAAAAATTGATCACAAGATTCCACTGATCAAAGGAGGTGAACCACCATGGTTACCTACCTATGGACTATCAGAGGCACAGCTACAAGAGGTAAGGAAGTACCTAAAAGAAAACCTAGTGAAAGGATTCATCCAGGAGTCGCTGTCTCCAGCTGGAGTACCTATATTGTTTGTGAAAAAGAAGGATGGATCACTGCTCTTTATGTGTGGATTACTGAGGACTGAACAAAGTCACGATCAAAAATTGCTATCCATTGCTGTTAACCCAGGAGACATTGGAATGGTTGAAAGAAGCAAAAATGTATACTAAGTTATATCTAAGACAGGCATACAATTTAGTCAGAATTGCAGAAGGTGAGGAATGGAAGACTGTATACCACACTAGGTATGGTTATTATGAGTATAAGGTTATGCCCTTTGGTCTCACAAATGCACCAGTAACATTCCAAGCGTTTATTAACAACATCATAAAAGATCATTTGGATGTTTTCTATGTTGTCTATCTAGATAACATATTGATCTTTTCAAAAAACCTGGAAGAACACATCAGCCATGTACAGACAGTCTTGAGAAAACTAGGGGAAAACAAAGTTTATTGCAAATCTAAGAAATGCGAATTCCATATTGCGGAAATGGAATTCCTCGGATATATCATCTCCCCAGAAGGTATTGCCATGGACAGCAAGAAGGTAGAAGTGGTACTTGGATGGGAAACACCAAAGTTAGTCAAGGACATTCAGATGTTCTTTGGAGCAAACTTCTACTGAAGATTCATCAAAGGATACTCAAGAGTAGTATCGCTGATCACAAAGCTATTGAAAAAGGACCAAAAGTTCGAGTGGACGAATAAGGCATATGCTGCTTTTATAAGTCTTAAAGAAGCGTTTATATTAGCACCAACCCAGAGACACTTCAACCCAGAAAAACTGGTTATTATGGAAATAGATGCATCAGATCATGTGGCAGTGGGTATCCTTTCCGAGAAATTCCAGCATGAGGATGGAAATCAAGTTTTACACCTAGTGGCATACTTCTCCAAGAAGTTCAACCCCGCATAATGTAACTACCCTATACATGATAAGGAACTGTTAGCAGTCATTCTCACATTTTCGGAATGGGAACGGCATATTGCATCCTCAGAATTCCCAGTTCAAGTAGTAACAGATCACAAAAACTTGGAATACTTTATAACCAAGAGAATGTTGAATCACTAACAAGCAAGGTGGTCTGAGTTCCTATTAAGGTTCAACTTCTAAATATCATATCGACCAGGAAAACAGGGAGGAAAAACTTATTCTTTAACCAGAAGATCTGGAGATCTTCTGAAGGAGTGGGATGAACGTCTCGCTTATCAGGAACAGATAATCATCCAACCCCGCAACTTGGACCCTGTATTACAAGTGAATTCAGAGCTACAGGTCCTCTCAGCAGTGGTAGAGGTGGAGAGAAATCAAGATTCTGAGGAGAAAGTCAGGAGGTCTTATGATAAGGACCCTGCTATGAAATCTATCCTGCAGGGCCTGTAGAAAGGAGAAAAGTCTTCAAAGCATGTGGAACTGTAAGATTATGCGATCAAGGAAGGATTGTTATTGTATAACAACCTAGTCAGTATCCCTGATGATCTGGACCTGAAACTACAAGTACTCCAATAAACCCATGATCACATAGCCGCTGGACATCCTAGAAGGGCCAAGATATATAAGTTAGTGACAAGGAACTATATTTGGTCAGGATTGCGGAAATACATCAGCTAAAACATCAATTATTGTGTAGCATGCATGAGAGCGAAACCTGTCAGACATGCACCTTTTAGTACTTTGAAACCCCTAGAAATACCTGAGAAGCCCTAATTCAATATCCATAGACTTTTTAGTGGGATTGCCAACAAGCAAGGAATATGATGCAATCCTTGTAGTAGTGGATTGCCTGACCAAAATGGTACACTACATCACTACAATGGAAAATGCAACAAGCGAAGATGTAGCAACCCTGTACCTATATCATATATAGAAACATCATGGATTACCAAAGGATATTACCTCTGACTGTGGTACCTAATTTGTCTCGGAATTCTGGAAGTCCCTGTATAAAGTTTTGAAGGTCAAAAGCAATCTCAGTACAGCCTACCACCTATAGACAGATGTTCAGATGGAAAGAATGAACTCAGTTCTAGAATAATATTTGCAGATTTATTGCCATTATCAGCAGGATGATTGGGCATCCCTACTTCCCCTTGCAGAGTTTAGCTACAACAACTAAGCATTGGCAACTACGAAAGTTAGCCCATTCTATACAAACTATGGATACCACCCACACTTTGTGATAGATATAGACCTTAGGTGAAGGTCAAACACCCTTGAAAGTGTCAAGCATCTTGCTACCAGACTACAGGAAGTGCATGACTTATGTAGGGCAGAAATTGCTTATGCACAACCAAGCCAGAAGGAAGTGGCAGATCAGTCAAGGATACCAGCACCTGTGATTGAAGTTGGAGAAAAGGTGTAGCTGAATGGCAGAAATCTGCGCACTTAGAAGCTATCCAAGAAACTTGATCACAAAAGACTTGGTCCATTCAAAGTTCTAGTAAGAGTTAGAACCTGAGCATATAAACTCAACCTTCCCCATGCCATAAAGATCCATTCAGTCTTCCACATCTCTCTACTAGAACTAACAAGTAAACATGAACCAGTCCCAGGCTATCGAAATCCTCCACCTCCTCTGATTATCATTGAAAAAGATCGAGAGTACGAATTTGAGAGTGTTCTCGACTCTAAATACCTTCGAGGTGGCACTCTTCACTACCTTGTCAAATGGGTCAGCTACTCTAAGCCTATATGGGAGCCTTCCTATCACCTCGACCACTCCTAGGAGCTTATTGATGAGTTCCACCACTACTTCCCCAACAAGCCCAAGTTATGATGGAGATGAGGAAATGATAGAGGTCTCCCCATCCCCTACTATGGTCGTACCTGTTTTCGACCAGTACAGACGAATCTGCACCTCCCCTCAAGACAGTACAGTGAAGGAGGAACCCCTTGCAGACTCAACAGCATTGGGTCTTCAAACTATCAGAAACCAGAGTTGGGTGCCAGTCTTGCCTAGACAGAAGCCCCAGCCCTGGGAGCTGCCGCTTTATACTCCCCAGCCACGGTCCACCTTGAACTAGCAGTTCCAGCAATGGGAGGAACAGGTCTTGCCACCTATTTCCCCCATATCACCTCTTGGTTTACCAGTAATCAAGATAGACCCTGAGAAACCTTATTAGCAATATGCGCCAATCTCAAAAGTATCCGCCAGCCCTAGTGGATAGACCCCCCCACTAGTACCAACAGTTCCTATCGATCCCCAGCTCCTGGAGATCAAGGAGGAACACCTATGTAAGGTACCATCAGAAATAGCTGAGGTTAATTCAGTAGTGTACCAGTATTGCCCACCAATGCCCCTACATATGTAGCTTGGAAATTTTAGGGAAAGATTGCGCTGGATAGTGGAGAATGTAAGAGACGACCACTTGAGAGAAGAAGTATTCCTAGCTGTCACAGGAGTTCTAGCTTAAAGAGGGGGATACTGTGATAAACCATGGTCATGTACACTCTTACTTGTTATATTCTCCTTGTGTTTCCTATTGTCAGTAATGTTCTTTGGAATTCCACGTTATGAATCATGAAGTATCACTCGGTCATATATGGTCACTCGTGTTTAGCTGTCTGCCTTGCGGATGTCATGAGAACAGTGTTTAGATTAAATGATGTTGGAAAAGGGTCATACAGACAAAACAGGTTTGACAGAGACTGCTCTAGAAGGGAGGCAGTGCTCTTGGCGATTGGTATAAAAGAGAAGGAAATCTCACAGTCCTGTATCCTTTCCTTCTTTCTTCTTCACGTAGTATCTTAAGTATACACCATAGGAATAAAGAGTTATTCCCATAAACCTTTGGCACCTTGCTGCCTTGCTCAATACGCATCTGTCAAGTCCTCTATAGAGTTGTGTATTTTCTTCCATCCTGATTTACCCTCTAACCCTGATACACACTGAGCATCATCTGTATCGCTGAAGGAGTTGTCCTTTACAGTCTGTAGGTAAGGACAGCAGCAGCGGTGACTGTCTCAATGATAGTGAGAACAAATGTGGTGGGGTTGTTGTTGTGGCATCGCTGGATCTATAAGAGAGATGAAGCTTTAGCTTTCTCTAGGGCTGAGTTGACATGGTCACAGATTTGGATGTAGGCATCTTTACCAAAGGCCGATAGTTCCTTGATATTTACAATAATTTCTCGGTCGCAGTGGGTAGGTTAATGTAGGAGGGGAAGTGGGGTGGTTGGTACGAAGTCCTTTTAGGTGACTAGGCCACCTTTCTTCTTTTGCTTTTTGGAGATGACTTGAGCCCAAGTTTGAGCATCCTGGGCTTGTTGTAGGGCGGGGAGAGATGTGGAGTTAGTAGCGATTGAGTGAAGCTTCCTGAGATCCTTCGCAGTCACTTTTTGTTATTTTTAGATGTCCTTGAGGGACTCAAGGACTTCTGGGGGAGTAGGTGAGGTCTTAGTAATAGGTGCTGGGGCTTCAGTTACAGGTGGGGGTGATCACAATTGTAGAGCAGCAACTCAGTTAGCGAGGTCTGCCTGGGTGTTGGCGATGGTGGTGAGGGTTGACTGGATAGAGGCCAGTGACTATTGGATGGTAGGAAGGTCTCTTGGAAAGAAAGCAACAAGTCCAGACATGTTAAACATCTTGATAGCCCATGCACCTTAGACATTGCATCCTATGCAAGCACCGTTCGAAGAGGTATTGTATCCAAGTAAGCGACCAAAGTCCGAAGTAGCAAGGTCAACTTGGATCTATCTGAATGCTTTGACCCTTTTGAGAATTTCAGGGGAGGGAGGGGGGG
>JABYPW010001890.1:0-13192 GCA_016880775.1 Phymatotrichopsis omnivora | reverse complement strand
GTGGAGCAAGCTCTATCCGAGCGCCTATCCCCTGGGCAACGAGGCTAAGGTATTCTAGGTCGTTGTCTTTGCCGAGCAGCTTTTATGACGATGAAAAGTGATAAAAGAAGAGCGTAAAAGAGGAGTAGGAGAAGGTAGAATGTAGGGGGGGGTTTGAAGAGTCTGAGAAGCCTGGCAAAGGAGCGTCCAACAGCTGCCTTTAAATACCCAATTCTATCCTAAGAAATAACTCATATATGACTAAGGAAATAGAAGGAAATAGAACCCTGTCGATCATCCATGACAAATATCTTGATCACTAATCTCCAATCTTGTATAGCCTATAAGAGTCCGGATCTTGGACAGGCAAAGATTAGCAATATATGAGCAATGGATCGCCATGACCTCTGACATGTCATGTCCTCTCGCAATAACTGGCTCGATCGGTTAGGCCACCCATTCCACAAGGGTGACTAATTCCTTGCACGATGTGCTGATGTTCTGATCACGTGTTTCTAGATGGGTATTGTGGCTAGGTCATCAGTCTAAGCCACTTCACCAGAGCCGTACTGACGTAAGTCCAATAAGGCAGAGCTATATGAGATGGGCAGGGCCTGGTAGCTGTGATAGGTGTAACACTTACTGGTGTATTCTGGGTACTTGTCTATCATCGTGCAAGTCTGTGGTACCTTGGAACTGTAACACTACACCCCTTCTAAGGCGCAATCCCTTATTGTGCATAAGACATTAGCCAGTCCACGAAATTCAAGTCGCCATAACACCCTCAAGGATTTTGGGTGAGTCCGCGAAAAGGATAGTCCATGCTCGGTACTGATGTTATCTCTGGTACGTCTGCCTATACAACCTACTCATTTTTCTTACGAGTTTCAGTTGACATAGAGTGGGAAGGGGACTCAGCCTACCTATCCTACTCTCCTTCGCTTTGCAGGTGGTGCCTCCTTAGGCCTTTTCGCTGACGCTTCAGCATGTAGGTTCTTGGTTCAGAAATTAACCAGCTGATCGATAGGTTCCCTGTTATCTAGTAAATTCTCCAACACTTCCCAAGATACCTCCGCTTCTGAGTAACCTTCCCAGAGTACGTAATACTCTAGATGATTTCCCTTCCTATTATACCAGCACTTAGTGATTTCTTTCACAAAGTAAGCCAGAACACCATCGTTGCCTTGTGGAGCCGGAGGAGCTGCCCTAGGAAATTGTTCAGAGGTTTTGTAGGGTTCCAGCTGCGAGATGTGAAAAACCAGGTTTATTTTCCAGGTGTAGGGGAGTTTGAGTTTATATGCTCTCGGGCTAACCTTCGCAATAACTTGGAAGGGACCTGCGTATTTAGAGTCCAGTTTCTTTGAGGTTTTCTGAGTCAGGAGATTGTCTCTTGAGAGCAGGACGAGGTCGCCAGGATTTGGTTCCAGGAAGGACACATGCTTCTTGTCGTACCAGTAGACCATGCATTTCTGGACAGTAAGGAGTCTTTGTCTGATTTCCTGCCAGTTCACTTCTTATGTTTCTGATCCTCGGTAGAATTTCAAGGTGCTGACCGCATCTGGGGATGGGTGATACCCATAATTGGCGAAAAAGGGAGTCTGATTTGTGCTAGAGGAGACCGAGTTATTGTAGGCAAACTCAGCTAAGGGGAGCAGTGGTGACTAGTTGGATTGATCGAACATCATATAGTTTCGAAGGTAGGCTTCCAACATCTGGTTTAGGCACTCAGTTTGTCCATCTATTTAGGGGTGATTTACCTTGGACATGGAGAGTTGGACTTTCAGGTTCTCTATAGCAATTTTCCACCAAGCTTAAAACTTGGGGTCCCAGTCGCTCACTATGTTAGATGGAAGGCCATAATGTTTCTAGATTTAGGTGATGAAAACACTTGCCAATTCCTTCGAGTCGACGTTTTGACGAAGAGGTATGAAGTGCACCATCTTCGTAAACTGATCAACCATTACCCAAATTTGAGTATAGCCATCTGAGGAGGGAAGGTTGGTGATAAAGTCCATGGAGATACTTTCCCAAGGCTTATAGGGGACTTCCAAGGGTAGCAGTTACCCGTAGGTCTTGTGTCTCCATGCCTTGTTCAATTGACACTGGTCACAGGACAAGACATATTGTATAATGTCCTTTCTGAGCATAGGCCAGTAGAAGTCCTAGGTGACCAACTCGAACATATTGTCTCTTCCGATGTGGCCAGCTGAGGGGTGATCATGCCTGGAATCAAGGACCTTAGTGCGAAGGGTAGAGGGGACAAACCACAAGTTGTTGAACGTTAACAGGCCATCTCGCACCTCGTAGTTATGAGGCACTCTGCTCATCAACTCCTAGGTTTCGGGGTTCTTAGCCGATTCCATTGTAGTTCCTGTATGAACTTGGGCTTGAACATGTAATTTGCTCATTCAGAGGCCACTATGTATTGACCAGGTTTGAGGACCAGAACTTCAGGTTCAGGTGCCCCCTCCGTAGGGGCATGGTCTCCACACCTAGACAGAGCATCTGCCTTGGTGTTTTTACTCCCAGGGCGATACACGATCTTGTAGTCAATGCTCCCGAGCTTCTCCATCTACATAGTTTGGTGCCGAGATAGTACTCTGGTGGTCGCGAAGTACTCCAAATTTTTATGGTCTGTAAGGACCAGGACCGGATGTTTGGCTCCTTTACACCAATGTCTCCACTGATAATGAAGACAATCCACTATCGCTAACATCTCCTTGTTATAGATCTCATAGTTTATCTCCACAGGAAGCATTTTGCGGGAGTGAAAGGTAATCGGATGTAAGGCATTAGTGTGGTATGAGAGAATACTGCCAATGGCGAAGTCGCTCGCATTAGTTTCTGCCATAAGAGGTAAGGAGGAATTGTAGTGGTTGAGGATCGGTGCTGAGGTAAAGGAATCCTTGAGAAAGTCGAAGGCCTGCTGTTGCTTAGGCCCCCAGGTCTATGGAGTTTTGTCCTTAGTGAGGTCCGTCAAGGGTGCCGCTTTCTTTAAGAAGTTGAGGATGAAGATGCGGTAAAAGTTGGCAAATCCCAGGAATGAACGAACATCGGTGACCGTTTTCGGAGCAGGCTAGTCCTTTATCCTTGCTACCTTGTCTTCGGCCATGGAGATTCCATCGGCAGAGATGATGAACCCTAGGAACTTAACACTGTGGACCACCCAGATGCACTTCGTTGGCTTCAGAGCTAACTGGTGCTGGTCCAAACATTTCAGAACTTCACAGACTAGCCAATCATATTCCTCAATCGTCTCAGCGTAAATGAGTATGTTATCTTGGTATATGATGACCCCTAGGTCTAAGAGGTCTTGGAAGATAGTGTTTATCATTTCTTGGAACACTGCTGGAGCATTGCAGAGTCCAAAGGGCATTACTAGGTATTTGAATTGCCCATACCGAGTTCAGAACCCAGTTTTCCACTTATGGCCTTTCGCAATTCGGATGAGATTGTAGCCATTTTTTAAGTCCAATTTGGTGAACCATTTGGCTTTGCCAATGTGATCTCTAAGTTCCCCCATAAGGGGAAGAGGGTAACAATTTTGAATAAGGACTTTGTTTAGGCTACGATAATCTATACAAAGGTGTAGGGAACCATCCACCTTCTTGACAAATAGGATGGGTGCCCTAGCTGGAGATTTGGAGGGCTGGATCTTTCCTTCTTTTAACATGTGATCCAGGTACTCCCTAAGTGCTTGCAGCTCAGTTTCTGATAGCTTGTATATAGGGCCCCAAGGTAGTGACGTCCCTTCTTTCATATCCAATCGACAGTCCCATGGTCGGTACCGGGGTAGTTGCGATGCTAACCTTTCAGAGAAGACTGCTAGATAGAGTTGTTCCTACTTCTCCAGGTTAGTCGGAGAAGGGTCAGAGGAGGAGGATCAGATAAAGACTTCTGTGAACTCATGCACAGGAAGCCTTGTCATAGTGTAGCACTACCTCTGCATTTCTGCCATGCTGATTAGAGTATCCACCTACCCTAACAGGCCTGAGCCTCGAGCAGCATCGTTGGCATATAAATCTTCATCTTGCAAGAGCTCTAGGGCATGTACCAACCAAACCTGTAGTACCACTAGATGCTTCTTGCACTTGTCGCTAGGAAACCCTACCAACTCAGCCTTTTCATAATCAACAAGCGGTTCATGGTCTTGGAACTACTTCATAGGAAGGTAGATGTCGACGTCCTCTGGAGTTGGCCTGACATCAAAATCAATGTTCTCTTTGTGATTGAGAACCTGTATCTGTAGCTTTAGGGTGTAATACCACTCTTGCTTGCAGGAGCCATCATAGGCATATACATTGACTGGGGTTGACCTTTTCTTTTTCGGGACCGGGAGCCTGTCTGATATCAGTGCTCTAGTAGCTCCGTTATTGAGTTTCACCATGGCTGAGAGGCACTGGGTCCTAACACCTTCCACTTCATTAGTCTGCCACCATAAGGGGATGGGAACCCTAACACACATGCCCTGAACAGGGCCCTCTTCCTTCACATGAGCAGAAATAGAATAAGATATGATTTCAGCAGATACATTCTCTGATCTCTCCCAGGAATGTCGTGGCTGGACACTACTGTACGAAAAGTTTGAAAAGAGGAATGTGGGTATCAGAGGCGATTTGAGTGCTTGAAGGGGCTTCCACAGAAACAGTAGGGTATGATAAAGAAAGGTAGTTTATTACATGACCCGCATGTTTCGGCCTTAAGGCCATCCTCAGACAAACAAAGAGATCTATAAAGAAACTCTAAAAATGAAACTCGTGCTGGATAGAAAGGAGAGTCGTATGCAACATAAGGGCATAAGTCATGATCATGGGTCTCATAAATTAAAACTAATGGTACAAGCCTCAATACCAGTGGCCCACTAACCTAGAACAAGGGGCTAGGAAAATCCCACTTGAACACCGGTTCCAAAAGAAATAAGGGGTATCACAGTACTCCTCCAACTTTTCTTGATGGTTTCAGAACAAAGGAAAAATATAACGTCGATTTATCGGCTCTTCAAACCATTGGAATATCTTCACCTTCCTGCCACTCATCCGGGAGTTTAATGACTCTGGCAGCCTGTTTGGTCTTTGTCTTTTTAGAGGTCTCACTCTTCTCCTTGTCATCCTCATCGCTTCCCCTCTTGCGAGAGTGTCTTGACTTGGGCTGAGGTATTTCGGAAGACTTGTATTTAGCGAAACAAGTCTTGGAAGAGTGATTAGTCCTGCCACACCTCATGTAGGCCTTATTATCCTTGGCCCACTTAAGTTTGGACCCCATTAGCTCAGGTAGCTAGGCCCTACTTGACTTGGCCTTACTTTCCTGCTTCTCCTTGAGAAGTTGATTGCTGGGGTGCGAAGGTGGTCGAGGATCCTTCTTTTTCTCCTTTGCCTCTGTGACCTTCCAGGGATCTTTTCCTGCTAACCTGGCGGCCTCTTCTATCTATTGTCCGATGGTGAGGACTCTGTCAAACCAATCATTGACAGTCTCGTACCCCTCTGAATAGTTCATGGCGATGGCCATGTAGAGCTTTTGATTAAGGCCTTGGTTTACCCAGTCCTTGAGGATGTTGTCTGGGTAATTCACTACATCATTAAGCGTTCTCATGTAGATGATGTAGTTGAGGATCAGTCCGGTTTATCTGGCTTTGACCAGAAGGGAGGTGTATTTGGGCCTCAGCATGTAGGTACCAAAGTTTAATCGAAGGGCTTCTAGAAAGTCCGCCCAACAAGCCAAGGGTGTGGTCCATCATGCATGATGAACCCTCCACCAACTCAGTGCATTCCCTGTGAACAGGGTTGATGTAAATTGGATCTTGACAAGATCCGAAGGGAAAAGGTGTGCCTGCAATGCGAAGTAAGTATTGCACTACAACTGAAGTTTGACAATGTCTTCAGCCTTTCCTCCGAATTTATCTTGCTGAGCCAGCTTTGGTCCCTTGAAGTTAACATTTAGCTGTGATTGAGGAGCCCCTGAGGCTACCCTCTCGACTGCTGCATCGATCATTCTTTGAACGTCCTCCAATGTAAACTGTTGAGGAGGAGGATCTTGCGGTGCCGGGGGTGCCATGGTAGGACGAGGTAGTAGAGGAGGTGGGCCTTGCGGCGGGGTGTTTCCATAGCTAGCGAAGAGACCAACCAGGTTTGAAACCACCTTAGACCTTCTCCTGAGTCTTGGCCTATCCTCGGGTGCCTCAGATTCAGACAGTGACAAGTCCAACTGGTAAGGCGCCCTCCTCTTCTCCAAGCGAGCCCTAGATAAGGCAGCATCATCTTGGGCCTCTTTGAGTTGGGCCAAGATCTCCTGCTTTTCCTTTACCCAGTCATCTCCCACTTGGAGGTTAGCCTTAGCCTAGGCCAAGTCAGTCTCCAATACCTGGATCCTACTTACCTAAGTGAGGCTTGCTCTTTCTATCTGGGCTATTCTGTCCTCCAGATCCCAGTTTTCCTTTTCCAGATAAGTGATGTAGTCCTTATCTGCCTTATTGTCCTGCATAATCAGGGGTTGTACCTTGGCCAATGCCAGCTCCTCCTAGAGTTTACCATTCTTAAACTGGAGGTTGGCAAGTTCATGGCCAAGGGAAGTTTGTAACTCTTCCCTGACTTTAGACTCCTGGAATCTATTGAGATCCTTCTGCTCCTTAAGTTGATTTATGTAGGAGAGAAGGATGTCGGTCATCGTCCTGGGGAAAGTGATGAGGCCTGGAGGTAGCCTTTTGCCCATATCTTAATAGGCTCAGATGGTGGAGTAGAGGATTCCTTAGATTTCCTCTTTTTGTTTCAGGAAATCATTGAAGAGCTGCTGCTTTATTTCCGCATAAGCAGCGTCCCCAATGAAATCTCTAGCCTATAAAAAGGCCACATCTAACTCTAAAAAGTAGGCCTTGACCTTACTTTGGTGTTGCTCCATGAAGGCTATTTCCTCTAAGGAGAGAAGTATGGACTGATGGAGTATGGTGGAGGCTCTAGTTCTCGTCGAGCCTGGCCTTCAGGGGTAATCCAGAGTCCACCGATTGAAAAGGGCAAGAGCAGTCTCGGGATCAGTCATGGGTTGATCTTGACTAGCCATCACTTAAGAATATAGTGTTAACGGTGCATATCTCAGGAGGTAGAATGGCTCAGTAAAACACAAGTAGGCAAGAAGCTATAAGTATTACTGAGTGAACTCAGATATCTCAACTTATTCTTCTCAACTAAACAAGTGCTTTCCTACGTCTACTAAGAGATTTGAATGGAAGATAATAAAGTCGTAAAGATAAGGTGAATATATTCTTAAGACTCGAAGCTAGTCTCGAAGCTAAAGAAGAAAGGAAGGAAAGACAAAGGAGTGTCCAGGGGGGTGGGGGGAAATTCAATTTTATTTTATCTTTACAACCCCGCTAGGTGTCATCTAAAAGAACCTCCGCTTGCAGCTATGTCAAGCTGTGACGGAGGTAGAAGACAGCCGACCTAATGTCAGTAGCATGTGACAAAGGAGTGTCCAGGGGGGGGGGTAATTCATTTTTATTCTTTATGGTCGCGTAAGCGACCATCTACAAAAGAACATCCTCGTACAGCTATGGAAAGCTATGAAGTAATAAGAAAAACATCTCCTCCGAAAAACACAGAAAAGTAGCGCAAAAACAAACTAACATAAGTGGAAAAGAGTTCGCAAAGTCAAATCCAAATCACCATAAGAAGGGGCAACGTCCTCCGCAAGAAAATCCGACACGTCAGACAAACTACTAGAGGCACTAAGGAAAGTAGAAGGGGGGGTAGCTGATCCGTCAGCCAGAGCTACCTCCGTGAAAGGTTTCCAATCCAAAAAACTTCTATACGGCCCACATGTGGAACACGGGCTAGGCGGTATTGGGGACAGGGTACAAGATGGGGGTCTACTAGGCACAGATCGAACAGGTACGGCCACATGGTATTCATATGCATGGGTTCTCGTTGGTATCCCGGTTTTCGTTTTCGATATATACGTCGCTATCTGTTTCGTTTCTTTTTCCGAGCGGAACATTGCTTCCAGGTCACGGGGCTTGGGTATGTACTTCTCACGTGCTTCTGTCCTTGCCGGGCACTCTAGGATCACGTGTTGTATGGTTTCGTAGTATTGGTGGCAGTGTGTGCAGAGGTGATCATTGTGTCCCCATGAGGTGTGCGCAGAGAGATGCGATTTTCGGGACTTCATCTGGAATATTCGGCTTGCTATTTCGATCGGCAATCTGAAAATTTGGTTTTCACCAAGGGACACTTCTTCTTCATCTCTTGACTTTTCAGCTGTTGTTGTTTTCCACCATTCAATTAGTTTTTCTTTTATTTTTCCCTCCAAGGTCTCCATGGGGTATAAGGACGGGGTGGCCTCGCCGGCTTTGATGACTCCATGGAATCGCATTCCGGTTTCCAGGTATGGGAGGATGCTGCGCAGGATTTTGTCAATGTGGACTGGTGGGGAGCTTCCGGGTTTGTATATGTTGGGGGCGCTCCACTTTTGGACGTATAGGCCTTTCTTTTTTCCTCCGACTGTTCTTCTTTTCACATAGTTGCGGTAGGTATCCTTTGGGTTTCTTGCAGCGAGGGCTGGGTATGTGTCCGGTAGTATTGACGTGATCGGGTGCTCCGGGTCAGTGATGGTCGACACTCGTAGGACGTATTTTTCCCTTAGGTACTTGATCCAGATTTCTGGTGGGGGTATTTTTGCCTGGGCTAGTGTCTGGTGCGCGTTCGTGTTTCGGAAGTGTCCGGTTACCCACCTTGCCATTTTACTGAACTGGGTGTTGAGGAGTTTGATTGTCGTTTGGTCTGGTTCGAAGATAGTTGCCCCATATGTCATTTGCGGTATTAGCATTCCCATTACAAGGCGTCTTCGGTTATGTGGGGTCAGCCCTTTGTGCTTTGTGTTGTCTTTTCTGATGAGCGCGAACTGTTTCATTGCATGTGCGATGCGGATTTCGTAGTGGGCGTGCGGGGTTCGCTTGGTGGACGCGAAATATCCTAGGTACCGTGCTATCCGTTTGGGCATTATCTGCACTCCTCCTATTTCTACCGGTTGTTTCTCGTCCTCTGGTGTGCTCTCATGATGTACTTCCCAGTGTATTAGGTCTGTCTTGGGTGCGGAGAACTTTATTTTCATCGGTCTTGCTTTGGTTTCTAGTCGCTCAAACTCTTCCCGGATTTTGCCGTTGTTCTCTTTTCTATTTCTGGAATAGACTGTGACTGCAAAATCGTCTATGAAGGATCCTCTGCTTTGTGGTTCTTTACACTCGTGTAGCGGGGCGATGTATATGACAAATAGCAGTGGGGAGAGTGGCGAGCCTTGCGGGGTTCCGGATTTTATGTGGTGTAGGGTTTCTGTTGCTCCTGGGAAGACCATCTGCATGGTTCTATTGCTCATGAATGACAGTATCCAGCTGGTGAGATATTCTGGGGTGTTCCCGTTTTCGAGTCTTTTTTTGAGTTTGGCCTGTTCCATGTTGTCGAAGGCTCCCGTGATATCGAAGAAACCTGTGCTCACTTTGAATCCTGCTTTCTGAAGGCAATCTACTTTGTGGAAGAGCCGATTCGCTGCGTCTACCATGCCTCTTTGTTTTATGGCTCCGTATTGGTATGGCGATATCATTTTGTTTTGTATTGCGTAGGCGTATAGTCTATCGTGGGCGACCTTCTCAACTATTTTTGAGAGTGTGTTGAGCAAAGCTATGACCCTATACGATTTGACCGGTCTGTAGTCTTCTTTGCCTGGTTTTGGTATGAGCACTCCCAGCGCTTCTTTGAGGTTTTCTGGGTGATATCCGTGGCCAAGTATTTCGTTAACGATTCCTCTGATAATGTGCGGTGCTCCTTTTGCTACCTGTTTCCAGACTAGGTACGGGATGGCGTCCTTTCCTGGGGCTGTATTCCTGGTTTTCCAAAGGGCTTCCTAGACTTCACTTTCTGTTACCTCCGGCATTTCGGGGTGGTATACAGGTTTGGGAGGGTCTGGTTGTGGTTTAGGGGGGAAAAGTTGTTTTATCAGTTGTGCTTCGTATTGTTCTGCCGTTCCAGCCGCAATTGCTGGTTTGTGATCTCTTGAGGTTTTCATCCTTACTGACTTGTAGTTCCAGAGGTCCTGGTCACTTGCGTTCTCCACCCACTGGTTCCAATATCGGTCTTTGGCAGCCTGGATCAATTGGAAGTACTTGTTTCGAGCCATATTCCGGTTTTCTCTGGTTGTTCTTCCATGCTTGTGTTTCCGTGCTTCTTGCTTAAACATCTTTCGTGCGATTGCGATTTCAGTCTTCCACCACAGCTTGGAGTATTTTGTGACATTTTTCTTCGGCACTGCGTCGTATAGTGTTCTCGCGACTTGGTGTATTGTTTTTTGGATCCAGTGTTGGAAGTCTCCTTGCTGGTCCCTTTCCGTTACAATTCCTTCCAGTTGGTGATACACCAGATCCACATTATCTTTATCATAGGTGGGAAAAAGCTTCCAGTTTGGTGCCAGTTTTTCCTGCTCAGTGTCTTGTAGGTGAAGCTCGATAACTACTGGGAAATGGTCACTTCCTACGTCTTTTCCTACTGATAGCGGGGTGAGCTGTCCGTATGTGTTCGTACTCGCGAATATGAGATCGATTACTCCGTCCTGTCTTCCTCTTGGGTCCTGTCTGGTGGTTTCTCCTGGTATGTTGGCGCAGACATGTCCTGTACTGGTCGCTGCTTCCAGTAGCCTTTGTCCGTCCTGGAGTTCGTGCCACGTATATGTTCTAAACGGGCTCCAGTCCGGGTGATGTGTGTTGAAGTCTCCAAGTATAATCCTATGGCCTGTATGATTCCGGAATACCTGTGTTATGATTTCTGTTCGATCTGTGCCTTTTGGGTGTACGTAAACTGCAAAAAAGGAAAAAGAAAAAGAAAAACTCTTTGACTTAAAACTCAGTGCCACCACATCTGGGTCCTGAATCCCAGGTATAGGAAAGAAAGAAAAACACTCCGCTATCCACTTCTCAATATAAATAACTGTTCTGTACTGTATTCTTCTGTCTCTTTTCTTTTGGGGCACTACTGTTTCATATCCTTTTGCTTTCATCGGGTTTCCTTGGTGTAGGTAAGGGTATTGGATGGCTATGATTTGTGCTGGGGTTTTTTGGTTTTGCATGTAGTTGATGAACACTCTGTTGTTTCCTGCACAGTTGAGTGTTACCATTTTGAGGGTTTTCGTGGTCTGTGGGATGCTTTTGGTCATCCCGTTGTTGTTGCCTTGTGTTGTCATTTTATTCGTTTTCCTGTGCTTCTCGTTGGAGACGTTCTGCCCTGCGCTGTTGGATCATCTCTTGGAATTGTTGGAACTTTTCTTTTCTGGCAGGGCAATCTAGGAAGTTTGCTGCGTGGTTGTTTTGGCAATTGATACACTTTGCAATCTCTCTCGCACAGTATCTCCCTAGTTTATGTTCTCTTTCTGGTCGTCCGGGGCAGGGGGTCGAGTGTTTCTGGGTTTCGCATGTGTGGGGGTGGTTTCTAGTGTCGTGTGCCTGCGCACAGATGGCGCACATTTGAGTTGGTTCTTGGCATGCTGCTCTAAGGTGTCCCAATCTCCAACATTTGTTGCATTGCGTGTACGGTGTCGATGAGTGGAGTAGTTCGGTTTTTCTTCTTCGGTTGTACAACAATGTTCCCTGGGGGTTGTGGATCTTTTTGATTTCGGATGGATGGGCTTCGACTATAATGGAGCAATAGGGCTTTTCTTGTCCATCTTCAGGTTTGACTAATCTTGTGCTTACAATCTGAACTCCCGTGGTGGCCAGGATCTGTCCTGACACTTCTTCGTGGAGGTCTGTTCCTAGTCCTGTACCAGGGAGGGCAAACCTTGGAATGCCATGGATCATGATGCCAGCTGTGACTGGTGCGAATTTGAGCGTTTCGAATTGTGTCGTTAGGATTCTGCTTACTGCATTCTGAATGATGATTGAGTATGGTTTGTAGAAGTCGGCGGTCAGGTGTGGTGGGGTGTACATCGTGACGGTGCCCATTTCGTTGATCGTGATAGCTTCCAGCATTGCATCTTTGGGGGATAATGCCGCTTCGTCTCTGAGCCGTATTGCGAGCTGGTATGCTAGCCTTTCTGCTAGGATGGCTTGGTCTTTGATTTCTCCGGGTTCAGTCTTCTGGAGGTACATTCGTCGTTCTGCTCGTTGGTGCTTTTTCGGAAGTTGTTGTTGGCGTTCGGTGTTGGTTTCGGTGTTGGTTTCTTTTTTCTTTTTATTAGCATTGGTCGATGGGTTGTCTGGGCTTGCCTCCTAGTCCTTTGCTTTCTTTCCTTTGCTTCTTCCCTTTCCCATCTCCTTATTCTGTTCATTGTCTTGTTGCTTCGAACTTTGTGCGGCCTGTGCGTATGATCTGGATTGGACTGTGGCAGCCGCGCTCTGGGCTGCTTGTTGGGTTTGTTTCTTTCTTTTTTCCAATTCTTCCACTTGTCGTCCAAGTTTGAGGTTGGCATCTTGTAGGTTGATGAGGAACCTGGATTGATTGTCGATTTTGTTGCACAATGCAGTGAACACATCGGCAATGAACATACCGAGTAGCGCAGTTCTCGTGGGTTCTCCCGTTAGACCTTGTTGTTCGCTTAGTAGTTCCACAAAGGCTTGTGTTCTGATGGTGGACCCTGTGAGTTCCTCTAGCGCCTGTAGTAGATTTTCGGTGATTTGGCTTGGGGCTGGGGTCTGGGAGGGCCCTGGGGCTGATCTCTTTGGTTTTCTGGGGGTGGCGTCGACGTCCGTCATTTCTTTGTCTTTTCCTTTGAATTGTTCATCCGTGGTAAGGAAATCTCCGTCGCTGGTGTACTGTGCGGCTGGGGCATCTTCATCCTATGATCCGATATCCCTGCCTCCGAACGCACTTTCTGGGGCGAAGGTGGCTTGTGGATGTGGGGTGGTGGTACGTGAGGGTGTTGGTGATGTATGCTGACTAATATTAGCAGGGTTTCTGAAGAGCGGTTGAGCGACTTGACTTTTTGTTACCTGTATTGGGGGGACCTGGGAGCGCCCCTCGATCTGCCACTCGTGCGCGGGCGGGATTTGGTACGGCTGGGCTGAGTTCTTAGGGATAGTGTGATGGGTTGAGGTATTCGATGGCGTTGGGGCCCTTGTGGGAGTGACCGGTTGTTGCTGGGATGTAGTCATATTTGTGACCATGTAAGCGAGGCTAAGTCTTGCACGTTGTCACGATGTCTCCCACACTGGGTTTATTGATCAGGCTATAACGGCACTAGAGCACAC